>CM056582.1:100436593-100591593 GCA_029721435.1 Gymnothorax reevesii | reverse complement strand
GGGTTACATGTAGAAATCCAAAGCTGATTTTGTTAGCATTGTGAGATCTTGAAAATTCTTTCAGACTAAAAAGGGGTGATACTCAATTTCGGTCACTGTCTGGGGGAAGATCATAGGGCAGAGAGCTCACACATTGGCTGGATTTACACTGCGGGTTAAATGGGACACAAATGTGACACAAATCGAATCTTTTGCTCAAATGCGGCCAACATCCGATCTGTCACATGGGTGTGTACAGAAAAAAAACATTGATTCCGCTCTCGATCGGATCCGTCAGATCGGATCCAGGTCTCATTCAAATGTGGTTTTTGTTCAGATATGTTTGTGATGTGTATCGGATATGTGCCAATGTGCCCATTGTGTAAATGCATATCAACATGCAGATCGGATATTTTGCGTAAAAAAAAAGGCCTAGACTAAGGTGCAGTCTGCCTACGCATTTGCGATGATGCAGGTGATCGTTGTAAAGCTGCTTTCACACCAGACCCAAAACCAATTTTTCGCGCGACAGATTACATTCAAAGTCAACGTCTTTGCATCGTCTTTGAATGTATTGAGGATTTTATTTCAATATTTCTCATCATACTCATCAGTAAATCAGTAACCAAATTAATTTGTTTCGCGTCCAGTGTAAAAGCGGCTTAAAAGACGTTAACGGGAGAATCAGATGTAGGTTACCCAGTGAAATGTTGCGAGCTTGCTTCATGTTTTGATCATTCCTATGGCTGCTAGGCCTGGATGCTTTTGTTGTGCTGCAGGCACATTTGCTTTTATTTTCGGTAGCCCTCCCACTGCGCGCATGTGGATCGCCCAAGACAATGGCCAGGTAGTGAGTGGTGTAAACAAATGGAGTCGAAACGAAACAGATATCATTCAGGCCCAAAGCAAGATGTAAACACACAGTTGAACAAATCAGATAAGGGCCTCAAAATCCGATCCATATCCAATCTGGGCAACAAGACCTGCAGTGTAAATCCAGCCATAGAGACAAATATAATTAAGGCTGAAATTAACAATTGAGAAGACTGGATAACTATTTTAAAGAGATAGACCATCAGGCTAAACACAGAGCATCATTGTTTTCACTGTCATGTGACGTCACATCATTTGCTTTGCAGATGAGTTTAAGGCATGGCATGCCTTTTTAAGATGGGGTTAGCCATTATGGGAATCTATTGGCCTTGCCCATGTATGGATTTCAAGATCAAAGCAGAATTCCTAAATGTGCATAATGAAGGGAATGTAGAGATTATATCCTATTCAATAAGGGGAAATCATATCTGTAGGGAATATGTCCCATTCAATGCCTACTCAACCACACCACAAAATACCACCGGTATTTACTTTATTTTAAGAGGGAACCTTTTGGAAAATGACAAGTGACAAACTGTGTGGCAGGAAGGGAGCAGTTTAGGGTGCTGCCCACCAGAGGGTAGCACTCAGCCCAAAAACAGGCAGGGCGACAGGTGCAAGGATTTTTAATCGCTGAAGCCAGAGCATTCAACCGCATCAATGAGCCCATAAAGAGGCTTTTACAAGAGGCTTCCCCTCCCACGCTGTGGGAGAGAGAGGATCTGGGAGGAATAAGCTGTGTTCGGAGTGTCTTTATTTCTATTGTTATTTTTGGCTGTTTTGTCAAAGGTAAAGGCCGTTCTTTCCATCTGGTTGACCCCTTGCTGAGTTTTTGTTCTGAGGACGCAGAAGAGACCTTTTTTCATTTCAACCCTTATTTAACCAGGGAAGTCTCGTTGAGATTGAAATCTCTTTTTCAAGGAAGCCCAGGGGGAAGAGGTGGGGAGGGACAGAGGAATAGCACAGCCAATTAGATCAGGGGATGATTAGGCGGCAGATCGAAAGAGCCAAGTTGGGAATTTAGCCATGACACCGGGGAACCCCCTACTCTTATTGAAGAGCGTCATAGGATTTTTAATGACCACTGTGAGTCAGGACCTCGGTTTAACGTCTCATCCGAAAGACCTTGAAACTGTCTTCCAGAACATTCCTGGTTTTTCTGTATGATCATCACTGGCCCTGTGGCCAACCCCAACCCAGCATGAAATTGGTAGAGAAAGCGGATAAGATTGCATCCCTGCTGGACAAGGAGATTTTTTACATTTTTGATTTAGTGTTGAGTGAAAGAAAACTGGAAATGGACGTTCTCCTGCAGGTACCGTGGAAAACCTTCCAGACCCGGCAGGCTGCAATCCTACGGCTGGAGGAAGAAGTGGCAGGACTGGACCTGCAACTGCAACATGCCACTACTGTGAGCTCGAAGGAGCCACGCTCGCCACTGCCTCCTGCAGGCGCCATGAGCCCACGCGAGTTGGAGCCGCACGAACCTCCTGCAGTTGCCGGAGGCCTTCCCTGGAAACTGTTTTTTTTCCGTACCATTCCGAACTCACTGCTGTATAATGAAGGAAAAACTAAGGAGATCTCATCTCTGATTTTCTTTGCTCTTGACAGTCATTGAACATCCCTTCATCACACATACCAGTCAATGAAGCCATTTGATCAGAATACAAGGGGTTATTTTACCCTTAATTTGTTACAGCTGTTGCGCTGTAAAAATAACTTCGAATCAATCATTTTAATCTTACATTTAGACTTTAACACTTACTTCTGTTACCTTAAATAAGTGTTTAAGTCCAAATATATCATTAAAATGATTGGCAAAATTTTGTTTTTGCAGTGTTTTGCTACTAAAACTAACATGGATTAGTCAACCAGGCCATGGATTGATCTCACCTTTACAGCGAAATCTGCGCTCAGAAGCAGCTGAGAAGGTGGGGCTCTGTGGCGTCCCTGCTCAGTAGGAGGCCCTTGATCTGCACTGCACACAAGTGCACTGGGAAATCTAACTGGAACCACTGGTGCATCTCGGTAAGGCCGGGAAACTATCAGAATTTTGCTCCGCACACTAGCAGGTTTTTTTTTTTTTCAGTTGTTTTGCCGATTTGTTGGACTCAAGATCAGAGCAGGGAACGTCCTAGGAGACTTGCTAATTGAGATAAATTGATTCTCAGAACAAACACTTGCAGAGGGCTAATCTCTTGTGTTTTTACGGTGGTAAATTCCACCTGTCCTCAAGCTGACAAAGCTCATGGAGACATGCACACACAGCTAGTGCCCTAGGAAGTGTGAGAAACTGTAGACTACACCAACAGTGTACTGTGGATCTGATGCATTTAAATATGGTAATAATGACCTTATCTGACCTTTCAAAAGCTTACATGGATCCTGGTCATAAAACAACTGACAATCATGTTTAGTATAGCATGGTTGCACTATGCATGTTCTTCCCACCAGGGAGAGAAAAGGTTCTATGTTCTGTATGTTTGATAGAGCTGGCAAGTGATTGCATGCAAGACATGAGCTGACTATTGGCGGCCAATTTGAAGGCTATTGTAGTTGACCATATGAAGGAGATTAGATAATACACTACCAGTCAAAGCTTTTTCACACCCTAAGATCTGATGAAGTCTTTATCTCACATGTATGTTAACAAAGAAATCACTGGAACCCAAAACTTGTTTTTTACAAATAATAAATTTACAAGAAAAATCCACAAGGAATCCAGGTGATTGAAAAGATCAGCTCACTATCGACCCCCTGAAGCTGCTTGATAATGAGATCATTTGGATCACCTGAGCCGGAGCAGGGAGATCTAACACCTGCGGGACAGGTGTGACTCCAGGCGAGGTTTGAGAGGCACTGGATTAGACCATCATAACTGATCTGCTTAAATATTGACAAATTGACTGATCCTGGTTTTTCTTAATTTGTTTTGTTATATACATGGTTTATACATTGGGCAACAGCTTGCAATACAACCAATATGAGACTATTGCACAAGAACAAAATATAAAAAATTCTTACAATTACAGAAAATATTGGGGTGGGCAAAAGCTTTTGACTGGTAGTGTAGATCATTGATGGGTTTGTCAAATGAAGATGAATCGCCAGCATTGCATAGAAACCCACAGTTAACATAAACATAAATTTTGAGAGTTTTTTGGAGATTTTGTTTTTTGGGTGTAAAAGTAATATTAACACAGCCCAGTTTCCCAAAAAGCTGGGACGTTGCGTAAAATGTCAATAAAAACAATGCAATGATTTGAAAATAAATTAAAGCCAATATGAAATTGAAAATGGAAAGAAAATAGAAAGACATCAAATGCTAATGCTGAGAGATTCTTACTTTTTTGAAGAATATTTGCTCATTTTGAATTTGATGACAACAACATGGCTCAAAGAAATTGGGACGGGGGCAACAAAAGACTGGAAAAATTGTATGATACTAAAAAAATACACCTGGTAGAACATCCCCCAGTTAAGTAGGTTTTTTTCGAACAGGTAAGCAATGTGATTGTATACAGGAAGATCATCCCAGCGAGGCTGAGTCTTGCAGAGGTAAAGGTTGCATGGGCTTCACCGCTGTATGAAAGATTTTGTGGGAAAATAGTTCAACCAATTCAAAAAATAATGTTTCTAGGCATATTATTGCAAAAAACTTGAGGATTTCATCATCTACAGTATATCATGTAAGAAAAAATTATTCAAATGATATACCAAAAACAAATATTGAATGGCCATGAACTTCAGGCTCTCTGGCTGCACTGCAAAAAACAGAATAATAATGATAATAATTCTGCAGTAGAAATCACTGCAGCAGCCACAAATGCAAGTTAAAACTTTACCATGTAAAGATAAAACCATATAAAAAAGACCCGGATATGCTGCCACCTTCTCATACGCCTTGTACGCCTTTGATTATTGTTTCTCTTCTACTGGTTTGTCCGACTGATTCTTGCCATTGCCCTTTTTGTACTGTTTCTGCCTTTCTGGATTTCGACCCATTTTTGTATGACCACAATTTCTGCGTTTGGATGCCCTGTGTATGACCCTTGGCTTTGTTCATCGACTACGACTTTTTGCCTACCGTTCATGTACCTCTGCCCATCTGTCTTACTGGTTCTGACCCCTGCCTGTCTAGTCAACACTGTTTTTGGATTTCGTATTGTGGCTTGGCAATTCCTGTGTTTTTTGGCTTTGACTTGGACTCCATTAAAGGCATGCGTTTTTTGGATTTCTGCCTCTTGCATGTGGTTCCCGAACTATACCTCACATTGTGTGCTAAACTGGCTTGCTTGCTGTCCAGACCTAACACCCACTGCAAACATTTGCCACATTATGAAACTAAAATATGACATAGGATGCAGTAAAGTGTTGAGCAGCTGAAATCCTACATCAAGCAAGACTGGGGAAACATTTTGCTTTCAAAACTACAGCAGTTGGTCTCCTCAGTTCCCATAAGCTCACATAGTGTTGTTAAAGAAGTAAAAATGCAACAAATAGTCTGTCCCAAAAGGCCTTGTCCCGAATTTTTTGAAAGGTATTGCTGGCATCAAATTCAAAGCAAGCATACTGCTTTCAACAAACAGTACAATTTGCCATACCCGGTTTCAGCATCTGACATTTTATCTTTGCACAATTTTTCATTAAATACAGAGTTTAAATGATTGACAAATCATTGCTTTTTTATTGACATATTACACAGCGTCCCCACATTTTTGGAGACGGGTTTGTTATTATTAATAGCCATTTTTAACAATCTAATTTTGGAGCTTAAGGTGGTTTGCTTGCCTTTGTGGAGTGTTAGGGGGTCTGTGAAGCATGTAGCTGCATGGTTTTTTTCCCCCATTATTTTTGTGCGATTCATGTGAAATTTTACTCAATTTTAGTCAGCGATACATTAAAAACACCTGGTCAAGAAAAAAAAATGACAGCTTGCTGAAATAATGGGATTGCTATTGAGGCTGGAATCAACAGAGTACTAGCAATAATAAAAAATGTAAAAAAATTTAAAACCCTTTTCTATCGGAATGATGAGGAGAAAAAACTATGAACACGCAAAGAAAACCCTGACGCTGAAAACGATCTGAAACTTGCATCAAGGGAAAACTAAGTCGCCAGAAAATTTTACGTTCTCTAGTGTGCCTTCTAAGTCGTTTAAATGCTAATTACGATAAAACCATAATATCTTTGCTCATTATAGGATTATAGGGGGATTTTAAAAACATCAGACGCTGAACTCAAAAAACGAACATTGAGGTTCAGCTCCGAAAACATAAGTTCTTATTTAAAATAGTGGTTTTCACATGAGTCCTTCAGGACTGATTAGGAGCCCTACTTTCAATCCCTTTGCTCCGCAATAAGACCAAAAGTCATATATGGCCTATCATCCCTGGAAAATCCAGCTACGTGGTCGCAGCTTTAGCTTTGGCCGAGTGAGTTTTGTAGGTAAGATCGGGGAAAGTCACAACAGGTTTATGCGCTTTTTACGTGAATGCATACTGGTGCTATTTTACGCCACTGTCATTGCGCTTCACCGCGTATGTGCGGGGTTCTGCAAAGGGTGTCAAAGTCAGAGCTCCAGTATATTTGGCCGGGCAGAATGTGACTGACCGGAAAGAACGAGGCCAGTGCAATTATGGACAACCCACATCGCAAAACCCCTTTTATAATCTTCCCCATCTTACCCCACAATAGCATTGACCCTAAAAGCCAGAGATTCAATTAATTCGCTGTGTTTTCACCTGTTTATGACGATTAGTATGTTGGCAGTGCCAGACAGAAATCGAAAGATATACAGAATGCACGTTCGTTTTCGCCGATGAATAATGCGTAATCTTACCACACTGGACCCCTCGAAGAATTCAGCCTAACTTATATAGCCTAGTTATAAGTCTGTGAAACTGGAAGAGTAATAATAATGATAGTAATAATAATCATATTAAACGGAATGAGACGTCATTTAAAACAAGAAACTGCCTATAAAAAAAAATTGGCCAATTGATGATTGAATGTTATATTAATATTTTCCTTGAACAATTTCATGTTGCTGCTACACTAACGCGCGTAATGGCCCCATATTTCTGGCTGAACTATTTTGAACTGTTTATGAACTTAAATGTCGATGACTCTCCAAAGCTAAGACCTGATAACAACATTATCGTTTTTCACGTTTTTCATCACGCTGACTGAGTTTTCTCCGTGCGTAATACAGGAGGCTTTGCGACGAACCACACAGCCCGGATCGGCCGTGCGCCTCTGTGTTAAGTAACTGGAGCGACTGCCCAGGCCATGTGACTTCACTACTCGCTCTCCTGGGCTGCGCCGTTATCCGCTTTACTGTTGTTAAAGCCCAGCTGCTTCTCTCTGTGGCAGATCCGACTTCAAACTCCGACTGAGAAACCATGGCAAGCGACGGACAGAAAGTCGTCCTTATCACCGGCTGTTCGTCCGGGATCGGGCTACGGATCGCGGTGATGCTCGCGAAAGATGAGAAAAAACGGTACCATGGTAAGTTTACCTGTTCACCCTTCGCGTAGTACAACTTAGTTGCGGCCAATAGCTTGTGTTTTTTTTCTTGTTGTGCCAGCATTATGGACAAAACCTAAGGAGCTAACGTGCTGCTTCATAACTGGAGGTAATTCCGCTCCAATATTCCCCATGATAAAATATAAAATTATTTCACAAGCTCTGTTCCTTCTCTCGCTGATGAGCACGCGCGCGCGCACACACTCACACACACACACATGCGTACACGTACGCACGCGCGCGCGCACACACACACACATCCATACACGTACGCGCACACACACACACACTCACAGATTGATAGTAGTCTGATGATTCATCCTGCCTCCAAGGTTGGGGGATTTCGAAATGTTTTAAAGGAAACCTCTGAACTTAATTCCCTTATACTTACTGCTTCACGAGATGCTGAGCATTTTGTCAGCGCAGCCGCACTCTGTAATGAAGCCGAAACGGCTGTTTTGTCCCGCCCCTTTCCTTCGTCACACCATATTTGCATCTCACCATATTATCCACATTAGTTGTAATGATGATGATTGTATACACGCTTGGATCATGTAGGTATTACCTTGTCAAGCCAATTAACCCTTTGAGGTGCATGATTACTAGTATGTCATTTGAACGGTCTTGACATTCAAGCGCTGATGTTGTCACTACTGGTAACTCAAGCTGGTTGGGGGTTTTGAATACAGGCTTAGAATTTTGACAAAACATTCCAATAAGTAAATAAAAATCAGCTCTTCTAAGAGAATTCTAGACCAGTGAAGAACAATTGGGAGAACGCAAAGTATAATGTACTCTTCAAAAGTATAAATGAATAAAATAAACCTTAGAGAGCTCTTGCTTGTATATTTTTTATATCTGTCTCTATCAGGCTGTAAATACCAGGTTGATGCATACTGAGGCTGTATGGTGCACTGACTTCAAAATGCTCCATATAAGCAGCAGTCTTCCTTCCAGGGCTGGCATGTTACATGTTACATTTTTTTCAAGAGCAGAGTGGGTTTGTCAGCTCTGCTGTAAAACAGTCTAGGTAATTGTTCTCTGTTTTCATTTCATTTCTCGGGGTGACATTAGGAATGTTTACATTCTGTTTCCCCTCCTCTCCTGTCTTGGTGGCTTCAATGGTGTGCGTGTGTGTGTGTGTGTGTGTGTGTGTGTGTGTGTGTGTGTGTGTACGTGTGCGTATGTGTGTGTTGGGGGGGGATTTTATGAGCGAGCGGAGGAAATAGATGGGTGGGGGTACGGGGTATAGCCTTAGCTGAAGAGCAGCAGGACTGCTGCATGGCTCTGGAGACTGGAAGAGAGTGAGCCCAGGCAGGCTAGCAAGTCTCTGTTAGCAAGGTGACGCTTTGCTGTTTGTGGTTTACAGAGTCTTATCCCTGCTTAACCTCAGGTCAGACCCAGGGCAGGACCAGGGAGATCTAATGCATAAGACAAAAACTGCCCTTAGTTATACTAAGTGCCTGAGGTAACAGCGATCCCCATAATACAAAGAAAGGTGATTAGTCTACCTGCATTGACATACCGAGGGGAGCCTGAGGTTACACCTGTAAACTGTAAAGAAAATATGGGCCAAGTCACTGTGATGTCATATAAGATTTTCCCAAGGTTTTGTGAAAAGCATTGCAGACCTTAAAAGTGTTGTGTTTTAGGCACCAATATGTTACGGAATCTGGTGACAGAGTCTAGGGCCTCAAATGTAAAGGTCCCCTATTATGTCACCAGATGCACAGCTAATTATTTATTACAAGTCATTTCAAAATCTTTCCCCTCTTGACATCAAATGGGGAAGTAACCAACCAGAGGCAAGAAGAACTGATCACCTTCAGCCAAGCAGTCAATCAGATTTCATTACTCTGGGTGGTCACTCCCCTTTATGATGTCAGGAAGGGGAGGCTTTGAACTGGCTCATAATGGATAATTAGCTGTGCACCTGGTGGCATAATAGGGGACCTTTAAGTTGTCCTCTAAATGCATTACCGCAGATACTATGATGTAACCTGCTTCCAATTTGTCAAAGAATGATCTCTCCTCTGGCCTATCGAATTGGTACATGGGGGAGACATTAAATAATGGAAAAAACATATATTCAGTGTGCCTTTTTTGTGATTCTAAAAAGTAATTTAATTAGTACCGGTATTTTTAGTTTTGAAGTTACCACTAACTTGCATGAAAGGCCGAGCCTCAATGACCTCTGCTGGTGCCAGTGAAAGTGGTGCTGGAGGGCTATATTTCTCATCAAGACCATGAAATAAGCACAAAATGTGTATTCCTGTTTTGGCTACTTGGCCTGTGCGTAATGGCATTACGCAAACACAGGAGGTACTGCCCTCAGTGTTGAATCTGCAGACTGGCTGTAAAGATGGAGCCATTCCTCTGTGAGAGACCTGAAGACCTGATAAGACTTGAATTTTTATTGAAATAGAACTGGCTACAGTGGTGGCTCTGGACTGTGCTAAGAAAGCACTGGATATATTTAAGCACTGTGCTATATGCTACATTGAGCAAGGCTAGCTGCAGAACCATTCAGCTGCATCCAGTGATTCAGTACTGCTTCTGTATCCCAGTGATGAATAGGTAAGTGCTGTTAAGCGCAATGGGATGTTAGCATGTTTGCTGTGTGCGTTACCGCAGCATATCAACGCTCGCTTGGTTACCCGAGTAAAAATTCTCATTTATAGCAGCATGACATTACATGGAGCCGAACCTGTGTGTTCAGTTTGCACTGGGATGGGAAGCCTGTGTGCCCAGAACAATACCACATGGAAGGAACAAGCAAATGCTACAGAGAAAGGCAGCTGCTGGGAGTTCTGCCTGGGGCCTTCATGCTGTGATGTACCACTGCTCCACCACACACCTCCAACACACACCTCCAACACACACCTCGACCACACACCTCCACCACTCACCTCCACCACACACCTCCAACGCACACCTCCACCACACACCTCCAACACACACCTCCAACGCACCCCTCCACCACACCCCTCCAACACACACCTCCACCACACACCTCCAACACACACCTCCACCACACACCTCCAGCGCACATCTCCAACGCACACCTCCACCACACACCTCCAACACACACCTCCACCACACACCTCCAACGCACACCTCCACCACACACCTCCAACGCACACCTCCAACGCACACCTCCACCACACACCTCCAACGCACACCTCCACCACACACCCCCAACGCACACCTCCAACGCACACCTCCACCACACACCTCCAGCGCACACCTCCACCACACACCTCCAACACACACCTCCACCACACACCTCCACCACACACCTCCAACGCACACCTCCACCACACACCTCCACCACACACCTCCAACGCACACCTCCACCACACACCTCCAACGCACACCTCCACCACACACCTCCACCACACATCTCTATGTCCATGTCTTCTCTGTGTCTCCAGTTTGCAGCGACTTATTTTCTGCTTTTATCTTCAGACTGTAGGGACTGGACTTGCACAAAGTTTAGAGAAGCTGATTCTCTGCTGTGCAAGACTTGTATCACTATAATTATTTCTATTCTACTTGTTGTTTGTGCCTGTATTGGCATCGATCAGAGATGGATCTTCTTTGATAATAATAGTGTGTATCAGAGTGATTCTCTTTGCTATATTGGAATGCATTACAGTTATCCCCATTGCTTTCCTTGTATTTTCATCATTCCAAGTTTTCTCCTCTATTCTTGTAAAAAAGTTACAAATTGATGCACTTGTGCTTGTCTACAGTTTACGCTTGTGGTGATTGGGTCATAACGACCAGTTTTTATAATGCAAATACAGTGAATCCATTTCCTCTCTCACTCTGCCTGTCTGATCACACCCTTCCTCTCACACACTGCCTGTCTGATTACGTACCTCCTGTCACACACTGCCTGTCTGATTACGTACCTCCTGTCACACACTGCCTTTCTGATAGCAGGGCAGTAATCTTGTGTAATCTCAGATTAAGTCGGGGTTTCCCTCTATAATCCAGGGCCTGTGGCCTAAACTATCACCTTCGCCTCACTCTCTGTCTCAAATATTACCTGTCGGCGGGGGGGGGTTATGGGCGCTAGTTTTTTCTGAACTAAATTTTACTGGTTTACTGGTTGAGATTTGCGATTTGCAAATCCTCTCAGGGCTCTTTAATACCATCAGAAAATTAAATTAAATGGAGCTGAAATTGAGAGAGTTCATGAACGGCGTTAACTTCCAAGCAATTATCTTATCAGAGGTAAAAGCCTCAGTCACGTTAAATTCACTTCTCTGCTGCACTTCAACGATAACACCGAGTCACATTTCTATCTTCCCCTTAGTAAGTGTGCCGCTTCGCATCCTCCGAAAAGCACATATTTCGGGAGACAAAATGTTGCTTTACACAACGATACCAAAATAACACCGACTCGCACGCAAGTCTTTTTGAAAATATAATTTTAACGTAGGCAAAAATGAATGGGAGTCTACATGCCAATTTTACTTCCGGGTGTATAAGCTCCTAGGACAGATGATTCACTTGAACGTACCCTATCAGCAATTTAGTGTTCTATATATATCTATGGTTCCAACTTGTATAATACTGTTTTGTAACAGTGTGCTTAATGTCTCATTGTGTAACAGTGCCGCAGGGGTGCTGTGGACGGCACGCAGAGCTCTCAAACTCTGTGCCGTGATGTCACATCATTGCGTTACATGTTACACCATCTCAAACTTGGCTGATTGACCAGGTCTATCTGAAGAAGAGAGCTGTATTTTTTGTTGCAATATCAGCTGACTGGCCCATGCAGTGCAAGCTTGTCTTGAGCTGGGGATACGAGCTGTTTCCTTCATCCTGGTATCTTGGCTGATTGGTTCCAGCTGCATCCAAAATGGCTCACTTGCTTACCCATGCTTCCAGAAATTGAAGAGATTGGATGAGAAAGGTGTTAATTTTATGGGTACTTAAGAATAACCAAGTGATATACTTATTTCCGTGTTTTTTCTGTATATGAACGTGTCCAAATCTACTACACCCACAATATGAACCGTCTGCAGAAGATACCATGCAGATTGCTGGATTTGTCCTCCATACTATTTTCAGTGTTTGGATGGCCGTGTGGTAAGGTGTTTTCTCTTTTAATACAAAGTACCTTCCCCTTCTTCTATTTGCTGTTCAACTTTCCAACATTTATCCACGAGACAAACCGTGAATATGTGTGTAGTCTTGAGACATTTGCGTAAACTGGAAGGTTTTGTTCACTTTTATCTAGTGTACTCCACATTCTGTTGCAAGAAATGGCCTGTATTTCAGTTACCTTTTAATAATTAGTAGTAATTTTTTGTAGATAGTAAATATTTTAAGGTCACTAAAGTTAGGAAGCCGTTTCGGACATTCTGGTCATTCTGAATTTGTCTTCGTTTTTCTGAGGAATTGTTGAATTTATCCTCTTACTTATTAATGATTAGCCGGGTAATTCCAAGCTTTACTTGTTTTGTCTGAGGAAAGATGCTGAGTTTTCCATTTTGTTGGAAGTAGTGTGCTTCTCATTTCGTCTGAGAGAGCGTACTGAGTGCTCTTGTTTTGTCTGAGGAAGTGTGCAGCTTCCTACATCTTCCTTGTGACCTTTCACACAGTTCTCCTCACTCTCATGGACTTACACAATATGTGCACATTTCCTCCATATATATGCGCACGTGTGTGGAACACGACAGTATAGTCTGTGGGAGTTTCCCTCGGTGTTCCTGTGTGCATTTAACTGTGTGTCTGTGTGGGAGCATTTATGTACATCTGTGTGCATGTGTACTGATCTCAACGGGCTTTTAAGGAGTTTGAGTGACACATCCACATGTGTGCATGTGTGTGTGCATCTGTGGCAGTGTGCTTGTAGTTTTCTGTGTACTTTTGTACATGTGTGACAATGCAGCCCATGCATTTACGTGAGTCTCCCTTTTCTTACATATGGTCAGGTTCTTAAATATTTGGACATTGTTAAAATTGTTATTTTAAATTATCAGAAGTAGTTCAACATTTCAGCTTTAATTTTGGAGAATTTTCATATAAAATGGGTGAACAGGAGTGGCGTAGCCACAACTTTAAAATGTGTTCACACAGAACGTCTCTTTGCAACAATTATTAGTCCTGACTTGTTCTCAGTCGTTTCTCTTAATTAACGATACAGTCACACTAAAAGAAATCCACACTATCTGGTGTTGGTAATTCTCCTCATTTGGCAAGACAGCGACCATTCATACACACAGTGCATTTCAATCTCTGTTTTTCAAGATTGTGTTCAGGTGATTCAAATCCTAGTTTTTGGCTTAATTTAAGCAACAATCATAAAACACAGGTTAGATCACCTAATGTGCCAAAAAGATGCAGATGTTCCATAGCAGTTTACCTTTGGTGAAGCAAATACCTAGTTATGAGTGACATTTTTTTCCACATCAAATTTAGCTTATTATTGAGCCTCCATTGGAGCACATCAAGAGAGCAGCGGTGTCTTTGATTGCCAATGGATTCTTTTTTTAATTGGAAAATATGTTAATAAAGGAAAATGTTTTAGAGCAAGTCTGGACTAAGAGTTGTTGCTACGGGATGATCCTTGCGTACCCTTTGAAGCTCTGGCTACGTCACTGGTGAACGGTATAAGAATTGGAAAAAGGTTTGAAATGGCGTATAAGAATTACGAAGCACTTTGTAAGTAGTCCACCTCCCAAAAAAAATCTCTCAATCATTACTTATGACCAACTTGATGTGTGCGGTGATGCCTGTATTCACAGAAACGCTGTACTCTGCTTATATTTTCTTGTTTGCTTTTTGTGTGGGACATTTCCCGTTAGCAGCCTTTGGGCAGTGTTGTGCACCCCGAGCCATTAACAGCATGCAGGTTGTGAGAAAAGGATGTAGCGCCATACTCCAGCGTAGCACTTCTGGTGTTGTTGAGCTGAGGAGGAGGGGCGAACTAAATATTCTGTTTTCAAACCACTACCAACTAATCCTACTTGGTATACGTTAAACCAATAAGAGATTGCAGAGCTTGGGGGGAAGGGGCTTTTTGGAGTTTAAATGTGTTCTGTTACCTGAATGCCTAAGAGCGCATTTGTGGGACAGTGATGAGAAGGACCCAGAACTGCACCATCACAGAACCACAATCCCTCCCACCTGACTTTACGATCATCATTACTATGGTTTCTCTCTCACGCATGACTGATTCCTTCTGCATTGTAAAACACAATTGCTCTAAATTTCCCAGACAGATGGTGGTGAATTTTATGCAATAAAGAAAACTCAAACATACGCACATGCAAACATACAGTACATGCGCACACACACCCAGGCATGTTGTGTTTTCATGTCTTGTGGGGACATTTCATTGGCTTGCATTAATTATCTTACTCCTTACCCTGACCTTAACCGTAAACACTACAAACCCAACCCTGACGCTAACCTTGCTCTAACCCTAACCTCAAACCCTAAACTAGCTCAGTGACCTTTTGAGGACCAGAAAATACCCCCATAATGATGAAAAATCTCTTATTCCATCACTTGCAGGGACATTTCGTTCCCGCTAGAATTGGCAATACCCATACACACACACACACACACACACACACACACACACACACAAACGCACACATACACACACGCAGGCACATTCGCATACACATGTGCTCAGAATGCACACGATATGTGTCTATGTTAAGTGAACTTCAGTGTGCATGCTGCTTACTAAGAATGAAAGGATGCTAATATTGCTGTCTTGGTCTCAGTGTGTGGTTTCAGTGTAGCACTGAATTAGTTCCAGGGGTCTTGAAGTGCATCTCAGTTAGTCAGTGGGTGGCCCGAGTATGAATTTCAGTGTTTTAATGTGTGCGTCACTGTGCGCCAATTTATGGGGTCAGCGTGTCGTTGTGTAAGTTTGAGTGAGTCAGTTCAACTCTCAATGCAGCAGTCTGTCTGCGTGTGAGTTTTAGAGCTGGAATGTGAGAGCGTCAGTGCGTCTCAGTGCCTCTCTGCCTCCCTCCCTGCAGTGATCGCCACCATGCGCGACCTGCGCAAGAAGGATAAACTGGTGGAGGCAGCTGGTGACACGTATGGGAAAACACTGACCCTGCAGACGCTGGACGTGTGCAGCGACGAGTCTGTTAAACAGTGTGTGAACAGCATCAACGACCGCCGCGTAGATGTACTAAGTGAGTTTGTTTTGCTTGAATGTTTTCCTCATTCTGTGCAGTTCCTTTGTGTGCCAGAAGATGGCAGCCTAATCACAGGAACGAGAGTTGAAAACTTGAGGCCTCATGAAGTTTTCGTGCTGCCGAGCGACTCTCCCACCATTGAACGCAGCTTATTGACTCCACACATAAGTTACGACTCCTGGCTGAAGCTCTGTGCTTGTCAGCTAATCCAGATAATTGTAACCAAATGCCGGGGAAGTGTTGTGTTGTCTGAAAATGCAGTTTTTACCTCTGATTCCTACAAGTATGCTGCCAGACTGCGGTGGAGATGGGAACTGCGACCAAGCTGTCTCTTTTATTCATTTTTTGTTTCCTTTTTACTTCTACCGCCCCAAAAAGTGTGTTTTATTCTGCCCTGTGCCTCCCCCATGACATTTGTATACAAGTCTTTTTATGAGTCTTACTTCACTGCTGGTGAAACTGTGGCGTTAGTTAATCTGAATATGAATCAGCAGGACTTCCGTTGTCTCGCCATTCACATCTCCCACTCGTTGTTCTCTCCATCCCTTCCTCCTTCCCAATCCTTCTCTCCCGCATTGGCTGTCTCTCTGTCCCTCTTCTCTGCACTGTCTCCGCATCATCTCTTCTTCCCACTTCTTATCACTGGATCTGTCTCTCTCGGTCTCTTCATGTCTCATCCCTGCCTGTCAATCACCCCCACTGCCCCCCGCCCCCCCCCCTCTCAAATTCAAAATGGGCTTTATTGACATGACAAAATATTTCATTTCATGTTGCCAAAGAACATGCAGATATATTAAAACAGAAAACAATATGATACAAATACAGGTGTGCACGTGTGTGTGTATGCGCTTATGTGTTGAATGAGTGTGCATAAGTATTTTATTTATTTATTTTTTTAATGTGTCTGTGCACGCGTGTTGGTGCGCATTCATATTTTTGTTAAGCGGGTGTGTGTGTGAGTGTATTTGTGTGTGCGCGTTTGTGTTGCGTTTGTGTGCTTGTGTCTGTTTTTTGATGTGCACATTTATGTTGAGTGAGAGTGTGTTTTTGTGTAATGATGTCGAGTGAGAGTGTGTGTGTGTGTGTGTGTGTGTGTGTGTTTTTGTGTAATGATGTCGAGTGAGAGTGTGTGTGTGTGTGTGTGTTTTTGTGTAATGATGTCGAGTGAGAGTGTGTGTGTGTGTGTGTGTGTGCGTGTTTTTGTGTAATGATGTCGAGTGAGAGTGTGTGTGTGTGTGTGTGTGTGTGTTTTTGTGTAATGATGTCGAGTGAGAGTGTGTGTGTGTGCGTGTTTTTGTGTAATGATGTCGAGTGAGAGTGTGTGTGTGTGTGTGTGTGTGTGTGTGTTTTTGTGCGTGCACATTTATGTTGAGTGAGTGCGTGTGCCTTTTTCATGCGTATTTGTTGGCGGCGAGGGAGTGTGTGTACATGTGCATCTCTCTCTCAGTTAATAACGCAGGGATAGGTCTGGTTGGCCCGCTGGAGAGTATCCCCATTGATGAGATGAAGAAGGTGTTTGAGACCAACTTCTTTGGCGTGGTGCGCATGATCAAGGAGGTGATGCCGGACATGAAGAGGCGGAAGAGTGGGCACATCCTCATCGTCAGCAGCGTCATGGGCTTGCAGGGTAAGAGGGGTGGGGCCACGGGACCCAGGAACGTGTGCTTACCGGCAGAGGTAGCCAATAGCAAAACAGAGCAGTCCTTAACTAAGTTTTGGAATTGTGATGCAATTTTCGCTTTTTTGCTTTAACTGCAACACACTGGATTTCAGAACGATGAACATACGGTGAAATAAAGAGTCCCAACTTAAATTTTTGGGTATTTGTGTGAGTTTTGCGTGAAGTATTTGGGAATTCGGCTTTTGTTCAGCGGTGTCACTGTCATTGTGCACTTGTCTCAGGTGTTGTGTTCAATGACGTCTACGCCGCCTCCAAATTCGCCATGGAGGGGTTCTGCGAGAGCCTTGCGGTTCAACTGCTGAAGTTCAACGTCACGTGAGTAACATCCTCCTCCTCCTTCCATCCTGCATTTGTTCCTCTTATTTTCTCTCTTTTCGTTTTCCATGCAGTATTTGTCATTGGTACAAAATACATGGATATTTTAACATTGACAAAAAATAAGATACATCCAGCTAAGCTTAGATTTCTGTTCCATCAATCTGAGCCTCATCTCCATTCCATCAAGGTGGTTAGTGTGAATGCAGGCCTTGTAACCATGGTGATTTAAGATGCAGGGCAGTCCTGCCCTGAAGCTGGTTTAAGGTGAGGATTAACTTGATCTATGTTCAAAGAATGTCCAATTGATTGGAACACACACCCAAAAGGCAGTTCTGCCAGTGTATTTACATTCTCACAACTGTCCTGTAATGATAATAATATGTGAAACATAAATAAAATTCATTAAAAAACATTAACTATTCAAATATAAATAAGATAATTCCAATAAAGACAAAATCAAATCAAAAAATTAATTAGCTAGCCAAATGGAATTTTTTTATCTAAAATTTTCACAGCAATCAGTCGATAAATGTGGTATCGCTTTTGAAAATAAATTAATAAATTTGGTGAATTTCAGTAGGCCTATCTACATTAATTTTGTCCCTTTCATGTGGGACATTTTTATTATATAATACAACCTATTGAATGATCTTTGTGTCACTCATGCATGTAGCTTGTCTGCGATATTCTGCCAGGCCACCTCCCTCGCCCTGTAGATGGCAGCAGTGTTTCCTTTCCTTGTGATAATTTGCCGATGATCCTCATGAACTCCCAGAAAGAGGGTTTGCTCCGCCAAGGACAGCGCAGAGACTGGGTGCGCTGGTAGAGTCGAAGGCGCAAATTTAGTATTTGTTTGATTATTAGATTTGTCTTTTGCTTGAAATTTTGAATTTCGAACAAGTGGAGAGTGATGTGGTGGGAGGGGGTAAAAAGAAAAGGAATAAAGGAAGTGGCAGTGAAACCAATGAAGGGCTGTTTGTTGTAGGGATGAAGGTTGTAGGAAGTAGATGGGAAAACAGTCCTGTATTCAGTGATCATGATTTTGTATTCAGTGATCATGATTTTGTCGGGAAGTTTTCAAAAATGGAACTGGGAACGTAAAGGATTGCAGGGTATGTAGAAGTGGAATTTCGATAATTGAATAGGACGACAAAACAAGGGAAAAACGCAATATAAATAAATTGATCCTTGTCAAATTACATCTTAAAATGTATCAATGGCCAACTAAAAAGACTGTTATTGGAGGTCCCTTTTTCTGTTGAAGTTGATTCTTCTTTGGAAGTCGTGGGAGTTTGCGCAGCTCGGCACATATCGCAACGTTAAGGAACAGGACAGCATGGTGGTATTGCTTCAATTCGAAAATGTTACCGGACAGAATATTTTTGAACTACGTGAGTTATATGGTGAGGGCTTATGAGAGGGTGCCACTACGTTGCTTCTGGTGCCAAGAATGTTGCCGCAGTTTGTCGGGCGAAGACATTTGGGTACATTTCGTTGCAATGGCCATTAATTGCGCAAAAGAAATTGAATCGAAGACGGATGGTGGTCCATGCAGGGAGGGAATTTCTTGGAATTAGCCTATGGAATTTTGGCGAGAGCCAAATGCAAATTAATTAGTTGTGTAGGCTACAGTCATGTTTTGAGGAAGTTGGGTGCTAGGGAAATAGAAAAAAAATTATTGCGAAAGAGAACTGTGGATTAGTTTTTTTTTTTTGTATATTTTGAAGATAGTCACTGTAGACCTGACGTCACCATAACCGTGGCAGTAATGCACCTTAAGGCTGGTTGACTCACCCCGAAAAAAACCACAAAGAAGAGGAGAACGCCTCCACTTGTTCCTTTCCCTTGCTTTGAGTCATTTTGCGACATTTTCGGCACACGACTAGTGTGGGCTTTTTTTTTTTCCTCTAGGCACGTGCACGAAGTGCGGCTTAGCAGATGAGACTCAAATTAGCGTCAGTTGGAGCTAGTTTATTTCACCTGATGGAACAGGTCGAGGCTAGATTGGGAGTTGGTGATAATTCAAGCCTCAAGATTACGCCTTTGTCTGGATGTTTTTAGCTTCGTTGATGGAACACCCCCCTGAGCTGGAAATAAAAACACACAATCTTACCAAAATTTATGCTACTTTCATGAACACAGCCAATATTTATAAAAAGAAGAATGAAAGGCACGTAAAATGTGCACGACCGTCCCGAAGCGTTAAACGAAAATTAATGCAAGAACGGAAAATGTATTTGTTATCTGTTTTGGCTTCAATTCCCCAAATGCTTTGTGGTTGTGGTTATGCTTGGGGAGAGGAGAGCAGTAGTTTCTGCGGAAGCGCATTGCATTCACAGGATTAAAAAAAACAACAAAAAAAAACCACCTTATCTCATAATTACGAGATCTAATTACGCGCAGATGGTTTATTCTTTGAATAAAGTATCCTGATATTTTTGACTGTTTTTCCCCATCCATTACTGTACACTGGAGAAAACCACATGCCATTGTCAAACATAGCAGAAAGCCATTCGCAAACACATCGGTAGCCTTGATAAGAAACTAAACAAAGTGCATACAGCCCATCTTAATGAAACAGAATATGTGGGCAAGCAGTTGATAGGAGACACTATTCCAATGTTTAGTTTATATGAATTATTATCTTACCCCCACATGTCCCTCCCACAACGACGACAGGTTATTGTATATCCGAATAATTAGCTTCTTCCCGATATAAAAAAATAATGTTGGCGTAGCAACAGGTGATGACGTAGTAACATATTTTGCCAACAGGTGCCGGCCGTTATTCGGCCTCATCGTGATGCGGCCTTATTTTACTGTGTGTGCATCCGTGGATGCAGCAGAATTTTATTTTATTTTTAGGGGGATGTAGTCGAGACCGGGCGCATTTGTTGTCAAGGCGGCCGCTCTAAATATAAAGCAGTGCGGGAAACCCTGATAGAAACCTAAAGGAAAAAACGTGAGAAATACTGTATGATATTGATTTTCAAATGAAACCAACCAAAACAAGGCAATCAGAGATGGCAGACTTCACCCCATTCACACAAATATTGGCGAGTGCAGAAACACTGACAGACAGACAGACAAACAAACAAACACACAGAGCCGCTAAAAACAATACTTCATGCCCAGTCTGTGGGTTGAAGTAATAATTTAATGATTTAATTAAATCTCAATATCTGCCAAATTAAGGTTTCACAATTAATGGAACCCTTAAAGATTTTTGTAAGTAACATCTACCAAAATTAAGCCAGATCTAGGTGTTAAGGACATATATTGACACATCACATCACTTCCTGTCTCACTGGGGTATAGAAATGAGGAAACGCATGAAATATCCCTTTGTCATCAAGCAACATGAAGATGCAAAACAACTGTCAGTTTAAAAGAGACAGATGGTCAGTGACCTTCATTAATCTAGTAATGTGTGATGTGTGATGGGTGATGGGTGATGGAAGTGGACGCCAAGAGCAGCGGCCAGAAATAAAAGGCAGCACTTACAGTGTGCAGAGAGAGTAAATAATAGATAGAAATAACAAGACTCGCGCTACCAATGGACCTGACGTCGTCTGTGGTAGAAAACAGGCGAGCTCGAGGAAAACAAAAGAAAAGGGAAATAAACCAAAGATTCCCTTACTCACTAACACTGATCCTGATAAGCAACTAAGTGCCTGACAATATCTCACTAGAGACCTTACCGCCTAAAGCGCCAAAGAAGCACCGACACTCTAGCAATGGGAGCAAGGCGAAATAGGAGCTTAAACAGGGGACTCACCGTGGCCCCCAACTGTCTACAAAATGCCCGCCAGAATCTGGCCGTAAACTGCCCATGCAACCGGAACACATTGTTCACCACAAGATGCGCTGTCTCCCGCGCCAAAGGCAGCTTGGGCAGCGCAACAAAATGAGCCGCTGTAGAAAAACGGTCAACTACGACCAAAATGACCGTGTTGCCGTCAGATACAGTACTACTAACAAAATCTAATGCGATATGCGTCCAAGGGCACCTGGGAACGGGCAAAGGTCGCAGTAGACCAGAGGGGGGGAGGTGGGAAGTCTTATTCCTGGAGCATTTGCCACAAGCTGCAACAAACTCCCGAATGTCTCGGCCACCATCATTCCGGGCCACCAAAAACATTGGGCCAGGAACTGCTTGGTCCGATGGGCCCCTGGGTGCCCAGCCAAGAGGGGAAAAATGTCCCCACTGCAGGACCTGTGGCCTAACTGCACAGCACAAACAAACAGCCAGGAGGCTCCCCCCCTGGACCAGGGTCAGTCTTTAAGGCCTCTCGTACAACTGCCTCAATCTCCCACTGAATAGGTGCTACCACCTGAGAAGCCGGGATAACTGGCTCTGAGGTAGGATTGCGGTCGAAACATCCGTGACAGGGCATCAGGCTTAATGTTTTTAGAGCCTGGGCGGTAGGTCAGGGTAAAATCAAAACGCTTCAAGAATAATGACCACCGCGCCTGCCGGGAAGTACGCCGCTTGGTCTGATGAATATATTGGAGGTTTACATGGTCGGTCCATACCACAAAAGGGTGTTCAGCTCCCTCCAACCAGTGGTGCCACTCTTCAAGCGCCAGCTTGACTGCCAATAACTCCCGGTCACCAATACTATAATTGCGTTCCGTGGTGGACAAAGACCTGGAGAAGTATACGTATGGGTGAAGCTTATTATCCCAATGAGGGCGCTGGGACAAAATAGCACCCACACCCACCTCTGAAGCACCTACCTCCACAACAAATGGGATGGAGGGATCAGGCAAAACCAAAATAGGCTCAGAGCTAAAATGTCTCTTTAATTCTTGAAAGGCAGCGTCTAGAGCTGCAGGAGACCAAAAAAATGCTGAGGAGGTATTCTTCTTAGTGATCACAATAATGGGGGCAGCAACCGCGCTGAAATTACAGATAAACCTCCTGTAAAAGTTCGCAAAGCCCAGAAAGCGTTGAACCTCTTTAATATTCTGCGGCACAGGCTAATTCTTCACCGAAGCCACCTTGTCCGGGCCCATCCGCACCGACCCCTTAGAAACAATGAAGCCCAAGAATGAGACAGTTTGGGCATGAAAAACACATTTTACGGCTTGAACAAAAAGTTTGGCATTGAGAAGGGCTTGAAGCACACGTCTGACATGTTTTAATGTGCTCTGAGAGTGTTGAAGAAAAAATCAAAAATGTCGTCATGATAAACGAAGACGAATTTCTCTAACATTTCTCGGAGCACGTTATTGACGAATGCCTGGAACACAGAGGGGGTGTTAACAAGCCCGAACTGTAAGACCAAATATTCGTAGTGCACGTCATGAGTGTTAAAAGCCGTTTTCCATTCGTACCCCTCCCAAATGCAAATTAAATCCCATTCCAACCCCTCCTCTGCCCCTTTTTCTAGTCTAGGAAGGTACGGTGAGGTAACCTCCACACACTGACTCCAGGCATCAGCCTGCCCCGTAGCTTGATGTCTGGGAAAACAAGTTTCATTATCTCTACAATTAGAGCTGCAATTGGTGCCCCTGCGGATGACAGGGTTGTTCTGTCCCCCAGCTGATGCATGGTCTGTGTTCCCGTAACCAAGAATGCCCTAAAACAATGGAAAAAGCCGAGGAACTGATAAAAAATTGAACCTGCTTAGAGTGGCCATCAAATGAAATGAACATATTTAGTGGTTCAGACACTTCGGTTATAACTCCTGATCCAAGCAGGCAACCGTGCAAAGTTCGGACAGAGTGTGACTGTGAAAGCGTAACAGTGGGAACGGAGTTCTTCCTAGCCCACCCAATATCCATGAAACAATTTACTGCGCCCAAATCTACGAACGCTTCAATAATAAATCTCTTGCACCCCACAGTCAGTTCCCCAGGGATTAGTGTTCGGAAGGGAAATTGGGTTTGCCCCTCTATCGCCCCCCACATAGCTAGAGGGATTCTCCGTTTTCCCTGACGCTTAGGACAATGTGGACGGCTATTGCCCGGCTTATTACAATTAAAGCAGATTATTCTTCTGCTGTCAAACGAACTATCAATTTGCATGGGCTCAACGGGGGTACGACCTTCAGTGTGTGAAATAGGAGCCGTACACTCGCCCCTAGCAACTTTAGCCCCATTGTCAGCTAGCGGCAAACTGTTGAGCTTCTCCCTGTTGTGTTCGCGTATGCAGTTGTCAATTCACACAGCTGTATGAACTAAAGAGTCTAAAGTCTAACAGGCTTCTAAAGTAGCCAACACTACTTTATCTCTAGTCAATCCTTTATCTCCTCAGTAAGGGCACGGCTGAATACGGTCATAAGAGGAGCCTTCGGCCAGCCTGTCTCTGTGGCCAGAGAGCGAAAAGCAATAGAAAATTCAGCTGTGCTGAATTTGGTGGGTTAGCCTTATGTAGGTCAGTTTTAATTCAAGAGGCCTTGGGGCACTGGTTAAGACTAATGGCAAAAATCATTCCACCAAGTATCAGGATATTTTGGCTGACAATCTGGTAGCCTCTGTCAAAAGGCTGGGACCTGGCCATAGGTGGAGTTTCCTGCAGGACAATGATCTAATACCTCAAGATCCACACAGAAATGGTTCAGTGACAACAGAATTAACATTCTGTAATGACCATCTCGGTCACATGAAAACCACAGGGCTGAGTTGAAGAGGGCGACATAGAAATGCAAAACCAAGAATGTGAAAGATCTTGAAAGGATCTGCTTGGAATGGTCCAGAATCCCCCAGATATGTGCCATAACATCATAAAAATTAAATGAAAACACTCCATGCTGTTATCCTTGCCAGCGGTGGTTGCACGAAGTACTAAATAAAGGGTGCCAATAATGATGAAACCTTGATTTTCATTCAAAACACATAGTATATTATATTGTTTGTATATTTTTGTATTTTTTGTGCATTGCCAGTCAGGGGTGCCAATAGTATTTATCGTGGTGCCCAGTGTATTTATATCCAAATGGATGAACAATGTAGGAATTACATAATTATTTATTTGGTCACCCCCTTTTTAAGAGACGAAAAATAATTTGACACTTGGCTGCTCTGCTGTTCATTGACCTGGAGATATTATTAGTTTTTCCCTCATTATCTTATTAACAAGTTTGCAAATAAATCTTAGCGCGGCATTGGTATCTTTACCCTTGTCCAACCAACCCCCCCCAACAGATTTTTTCCTGTCGCACAAAAACGTTAACAGATATGATCTAATGCTTTTGGGTAATTGTTTATTCATTCTTTGCGCTCATTTTAATCCAAAAACAATGAGGGTCCTCACACCCCGGGGGTAGGGTAGGCCGTCAAAGGCGAAGGGTGGAGGGGGGGGGTTGCCACCAGCGTCAATTTTTGCATGTTTTTGATTCAAAATATGCTTACAAATTAGTTGCAAATAGTCTGCTATTATTATGTTTCATAATGAAACAATGAACTCTGTAGTCCACACTGATTGTCATCCTTATTGATTTATTGATGTAACTTGTCCTTGTTTTTGTAAATCTTGGAATTACAATGACCAGCAGTGACCAGTAACCTTGAAGTGATCTTCACCTAATAATATTAGTAGAACAGAGATGATATAGCAAATGCTAAAACTAAGAAATTTTACAAGGTTATTCTCAAAATGAGCTCATTTTAAATTTGATGGCTGTTAGAGGTCTCAAAAAAGTTGGTACAGCAGCCTGTTTACCATGGTGTAGCATCCCTTTAACATAGAGTGGAGGCTTCTAGGCATTGAGGAGACAAGTTTCTTGAGTTTAGCCATTGGAATTTGATCCCACTCTTGTTTAATACAGGCTTCCAGCTGCTGGAGAGTTTTGGGTCTCCTTTGACGGACTTTTCATTTAATTATGCGCCAAATGTTCTCAATCGGTGAAAGATCAGGTCTGCAGGCAGGCCAGTTCAGCACACAGACTCTTCTACTATGAACCCATGCTGTTGTCATAGCTGCAGTATGTGGTTTTACATTGTCCTGCTGAGATACACAAGGCCTTCCCTGGAATAGATGTCATCTGGAGGGGAGCATATGTTGCTCTAAAATCTTTATATACCTTTCAGCATTCATGGTGCTTTTTAAAACATGCAAGTGTCCCACACCATATGCACTAATGCATCACCATACCATCAGAGGTGCTGCTTTTGAACTGAACGCTGATAACAGGAGGGGTGGTCTTACTCCTCTTTAGCACAGAGGACAAGATGCCCATGATTTCCAACAAGAATGTCAAATTTGGACTCGTCTGACCACAGGACACTTTGCCACTTTGCTACAGTCCATTTTAAATGGGCCTTGGCCCACAGAACATGGCAGCGCTTCTGGATCATGCTCAACAATGGCTTCCTTTTTGCATGATAGAGTTTTAGGTGACATCTGTGGATGGCACAGCGGACTGTGTTTACAGACAATGGTTTCTTGAAGTATTCCTGGGCTCATTTAGTAATGTCAATAACAGAACCATGCCGGTGAGTGATGCAGTGGCGTCTGAGGGCCCAAAGATCACGGGCATCCAGTGAAGGTCTTCCGCCTTGTCCCTTATGCACAGAGATTTTTCCAGTTTCTTTGAATCTTTTGAAGATGTTGTGCACTGTCAATGATAAGACCTTAAAAGCTTTTGCAATTTAACGTTGAGAACATTGTTTTTACAGTATTTCACAATTTTTATTTACGCAAGGCTTCACAGGTTGGAGAGCCTCTGGCCATCTTTACTTCTGAGAGACTCAGCCTCTCTAAGACATCCCTTTTATAGCCAATCATGTTACACACCTGATGAGAGTTAATGTAATTACTTGCTAAATGTTCTTTCAGCTGATTCTTTTATAAATTAATAGCTTTTTCAGCGTTTTTTTCCTGTGTCCCAACTTTTTTTAGACCTGTTGCGGCCAGAAAATTTGAAATGAGCTCATTTTGTGGATAAAAGTGTAAAATGTCTCAGTTTCAACATTTGAAATGTTATTTCTGTTCTATTGTAAATAACATATGGGCTCATGTGATCTGAAAGTCATTGCATTTTGATTTTATTCACAATTTACACTTTGTCCCAACTTTTTCAGAATTGGGGTTGTACAAGTTCATAGAATTGTTCATAAAGTTGTTATCATACTTCATAGATAAACCTTTTATGCAAGTGTGTTCTTTCAAAGGAAAAACAAAGTAAAGAAAATGTAAAAAAATGTTCAGAAAACTATTTGTTTTCCTTTTGTGTGTGTTTTTCCCAAAATGAGTTTTATATGACATCATATTAATGTCAAATTTATGTTACTCATGAGTTTATAACATTTATAATGATACTAAAATATTAATTGTAGTATCATTATTAGCTTTCTTCAGCTAAAACCAATAAAAATATAAAAAAACACGGATTTTTGTCATTTTGATGTTTTTTCCTCATATGGTGTTAGTTATGACGTCACTATGATGTCATAATGTTGAAATGTGTTTGATTTGTAAACCAAACAAGATGATGTTTTTTGCTTAATTTCAAAATAAATGGGGGGGTGGTCCCCCCCCACCCCGGTCGGGATGGTAGAAGAGAAACCCTTAGTTGGACAAGGGTTAAATCTAGTGCTTTTCAATATGAGACCCAAAGACCCATCACTGCCAGAGAAGTTAGCCATAATTGGCTGAAAATCAAAGCGAACCAATCGGACAGGTAGAGAAATGTTAGGTGTGGCCAAATGAACTTCACCCAGGAACACCCTAAAGGCCGAACAGACCACAGTTTAAAGCTGGTGAATGACAGATGGAATCCTGGTGGTTACGTATCAGTGTGTAAATCACCAGTGAAGAGGAGCTTCACCTGAGTAAATACTGAGGGTTTACAAAAAGATGTAAACCAGTGGTAAGTCTGGAAAACAGGAAGACCAGATTGGAGTTTGCCCAAAAATATCTCCAAAGGCCTGTACAATGTCTCTCTCCTCTTTCTCTGCTCTCTTTTCTTCTGTCTTTGTGCTGCTGTTTCTTTTGCTCATGTCTACTGAACTTTCTCAATTCTGTTCCTTTCCCTCTTCTATCTGACTGTGTTTTCTGCTATTATTCTCTTTTCTTTTACTGCGGGGGTGTGGTTTGTGATGTAATGTCAGGTTTGTTGTTGAACAAGGTCCCAGTAAAGGGAATTTTAAATCTCAAAATCTCTCTCTCTCTCCCTCAACTCTCTCAACTCCCTCAGGTTGTCCATGATTGAGCCTGGCCCAGTGCACACGGAGTTCGAGGCAAAGATGGTGGAGGATGTGTCCAAGAAAGAGTTTCCTGGGACTGACCCGGACACAGTGCACTACTTCAAAAATGTCTACCTGCCGTCTTCTGTGGACATCTTCGAGGCCCTCGGACAGACTCCAGATGACATTGCTAGGGTCAGTGCCATTCCCCAGTCCCCAAACTACAAAAAAAAAAACATCAACAAACCCTGGGAACTGTTTCACATGGCAGGATTACAAGCCAGCAGGATAACTAGTGAGGAAAAACCTACAATTCCCAAATCTTAAGCATGGACTGAAATAAATGGAGCTGTTCAAGGTTATACTCAGCTCAGTTTTCCAGCAAACTCAATCATCTTGCTTTTCGTGTGACACCTTGGTCATACTACTGTGGAATTTTCCTTGCGGCTGTGGTTCCAAAATTAACCTCTAGGTGGGGGTATTGGGTATGTTACTGTGGATTTTCCACTGATAGAATCTGAGCCATTTCTTGGCTCACCAACTCAGTGCCTCGTAAACAGCGTATGACCGTATAATCAGGCTCAAATGTATTCATATTCATTTTACGTATGCGCATCAACAATTAATGTAATTACGCAGTGCTGATGTGACCGCTGACATGTGGAATGAGGAAACAGGAAACAAAAGCTTTGCAGCTTGACTTTGGAATCCATGGAATCCAAAATGGGCTTGTCACAGCAATGTCTTTTGTAAATATTATTGCCTGCCATTGCATTATTTATTCAATTGAAAACTAGCATGTGTAAAATTTTCTTTAGGGACACAAAGATTGTCATAAGCATAAACCTGAAGTGTTGGATTTTGAGAACACTTGGCTGATCACGTAATTTTGGCAATACGTTTGCACTAACACCTGACACAGGTCAGGCCTCACTACTTCCCTCAGCAGTTTTTTCAATCCTCTCATTACCCACTTAGTGGCGCAGCAAGATTCCCTTATGGAGCTGGGTGCTAATTTAACACTGAAATTTTTATAATTATCCAAAATACTGTTACTCAACATAAATGTCTTTGGAAGAAATCAGTTTATTTATTTAAAATAAATAATTTATAATCACCTGAGTTTAATCTGGCTGATATAAAATACAAAATATCACAGTGATGAGTTTGATTAATTGGCCTTTGCTTTCCAAAAATATACCATAATAATGAAATTAATAAATGAAATCAATGTATTTTGTAGTTTAGTTATTAGGTTGTTGTTGTGTCCCAGCAAAATTTTTTTGAAGTTGTTCAAGTGAGTTTTACTGTTTGGACTCACCAATCCCAGCCAAATTTGAAGTATCCAGTCAGGGCAATATGCTCAATCCTTTGTGATACCATGTTTTCATCTTGCAGTGATTTTTTATTTATTTATTTTTTTGTTGCAGTGGCTCAGAGATAACTACATTGGTGTCTGCCATAGGTTAAATAAGCATGTTTTATGATGATGGATGGAGGAAATATGAAGACAGCAGACATTAATGTGGTTGAGTGGCCATGAAACATTTGAGACACTAATGTGAATCAAGTGTGATCATGTCTTACAAATGGATAACAACCTCACAACTACGGATAGTCTTACTCAGATTCAAATTGTTTGCTCTGATAAACGACAAACTACCTTTATTATATGCTGAGTCCAAACGTTCACACTCAGAACTAGTGGACTTGACTCTCTCTGACTTCAGTTTTATATTTTGTAACGTTGGTTTAATGTTCTGCATTATTCTGTGAAGTCTATGAGAGCTCAGGGCTGTGCCGCTTTATGCCCAAACGAGACAGGACTTCAGCCCCACTCACTACTGTTGGTAAATTCTCAAACCTGTGTCTAGAAAGACGTTCACATTTAAGCTGTATGATTGGTGAATTATATAGATTGGGATAACCTCATCCGTTACTTTCCCTTCACAATTCAATTACTGTTTTCTCTCTTTTTTTAATTGCTCCAATGGCATATACTAATGTCACATCCTTATTGCTGTGAATATGGGTTATCCCACTGCCTACGTTCAGAGACGTCTGCGCTGCATCCCAAGCAGAAAGTCTGCTTTCGGCCACTTGTGGACTGGTTGAGTTGTTGGTGTGGATGGCCCTCAGCACTCTGAGACTCTCCTCTAATAGGTCTGCAAAGTCCCAGAGTCTGCCACGGTGGTGAAGTTTGTACATTTGGATCCAGCCTGAGACACCTAAACCTGCTGTAAAACTAACTGACGCTGACTACGGACAAAAAGTCCCTTCCGAAGACAGCGACAACAAAGGCGTCACCAGCCATGAGAGAAAATGGCTCCCTCTTTTAAGGAAATCCTCTGCAGCTCGGATCACCAAATCTCACCCTCAAATACAAATCCAGCCCTGCTTTTCTTTTCTCCGAAATAATTTACTAATTAGCGGAATACTTCTGATTGGCTGCCCTGTCTTTACAAATGGCGCCCAGGTACAGTGAGGTTGGAAAGCTAGTTTTCTTTTCTCTCGGCCTGCATCTGGATTAGTCTCTTTTGCCGAGGATAGTTCTTAACTCCTAAAAAATCATCCGGAAATAATAACGGGGCAGCCACAATAAGTGACACAAACTCTGCAAATGTTAAGGAAAGGTGTCTCAGTGCTTCCTAATTCACGCCCTTTAGCAGAGGGTGCACTGAACCATCCTTTTCGGAAAGAAGGGAAATGACGCAGCTGCAATTTTTAAAGCGGCAACCATTCATCCAGCCAACCGCAAAAAGAAAGATGTATGATGAGCAGGGGACTGATGATTACGTGGCCCAGTGTAAGTGCGTTCAGATTCTCAAGTAAACACGGTTGCCCTCCTAAGCCTTTAGGAATTCCATTTTACTCCTTTACCTTATGACATTTTCCACAAAGAATAAAGAAAAGTTGTGAGGAATTTGTGGAGAGGACGTAATTTTTTGACTGTTTGGATGCAGCCCCAGCAATGGAGGTTCGAGAACCGGGAATTGGGGGGGCACAGACACTGTTGGAATTTACGAAATGAACCAAGTGCGACAACCAGTAGAATACAAAAAGGAGGCTTTATTTCTGAAGGGGGAAACCCCCCAACAGAGCTGGCAACAGTACAAAGTCCGCAATCCAAAAATCAGAATCCAAAGGGTGAAATCCAGAGTCATACACAGGGCACCAATAACAAAAATCGTAGTCAGACAAAAGAGGTCAAAAAACAAGAATGCGGCAAAAGTACAGGGAGTAGGCAAAGCTCGATATCAAAGACGGTCCAGTCAGAAAGATAAACACTGAGATATCGAGGCGAGAAACGTAGCACAAGAAAACTAGGGAGAACGATCTGACGAGTGAGAACCAAACAGACATCTTATATACACATCTGGGGTAAACACATGACCAGGGAGAACAGGTGCAATCAGTGGGAACAATGATCAGGGAGAGACACATGAGGAATAAACTAATTACATGAATTTGGCTGTAGCCAAAACGCAGACAGGGATCACAAGACAAACCTAAGTACAAACAACAGCTCCGATTAAGGAGTACTAAAGTGTACAGTCTAAAGAAAAGGAGAGCATGAGATATAAGTGGAAAACTGCAGCAGAGATAATTAGGGATAGGCAAGGAGGCGGAGATTAGAATTGGGCGACTGCTGAGAGATCGTTAGTCAATTAGTATGTGCAGCTATACGATCCCGAGTGCATGTCAGTAAGTTAGTAAAAATATACAATGTTAATAAGGGCTAGTAATTATCGAAAACAATAAACTGTTAGTACGGTTAGTAGATAGTAACAGAGAGAGGAAGGAAGCACACAAGATAATGAAGGAAGATTGAAAACCCAGAAACCAATAAATCACCCGAATGAGTGGCACACAAGACTAGGGACCGTGGGCAAAGACCTGCACAAGACAAGACAGTGTAGACGTGGTGCAATGCATGGAAATGAAAACATGGCATGGAAACTTAAATGATCTAAACATGAAAAATAATAAACAAGAAATCTAAATAACCAAAACACAATACACAATCCTAAGAATAGTCAAAGGGCAGGCAGTGGTCACTAAACACAGAAATCCTAAACATGGCTAGGCCAGGCACAGAACTGAAACATGACATGCAGAATGCAGAATCACAACAGACACGTCCCCTTATGATAATTAGGATAGTCCTGGCTAGTTCTCAATCATTTTCCTTTACTGACGCGTTTTTCAATTATCGTAATTGGCAACTGAAGACACGGTTTCTCTCTATATGATCTAACAGTGATGAAATCGTGGGGTAAATTCAGTATAACTGAGAGTTGGGGTGTACAAAACATCTGTTTTAAACAATCATTGGTCCTGACCTGTTCTCAGTCATTTGCATGATTAACAAAAGGTTCACTCCGAGAGCGCTCCACAGTCCACATTTAACAGTGTAGGAGGCGCCCTACTCCTCTCCCCACTCCAGGTCAAGCTCAAGCCTTTCCAAACAATTTCCCACTGTCTCGCCTAGAAGCAGTTTTCATAGCTTTACCCTCATGACACCCTGATTGACCTTAGCTCCTTGCCCAGGGTTGTCCTCTAGATGGGCATTGGACCTCCCTATCTCCTCTTACCATAAGGGTTCAAGTGCTGGGTGTATCTAGTGATGCTTGCAGTGGGTCCTCCAAGGATGTGGCCAAACCACCTCCACTTCTCAAATCAAGTCAAATCAAGCTTTATTTATAAAGCACATTGAAAAACAACCGTGGTTGATAGAAGTGCTGTAGAGTATAGGCAGAAATAATATAGATACAAGTGGATACATAAATGGTTCAATAGTTTTTTTTTTTTTTTCTGTAACAACTAATGATTTTACTGAACAAATATTGATCAAAGCTACAGAAATCAAATACATCACCTGATTGTTTTTGAATCAACTAAACAGCAGCTGCTTACTAATCAAAGCTACAGAAGCTGCTGCTCATGTGTGTGTGAATTTAATTGCTTGTATGTGTGTTTCTGTCTGTGTGTGAACTTTGTGTGTGTGTGTGCGTGTGTGTGTGTGTATATGTGTGTGTGTGTGTGTGTGTGTGTGTGTATATGTGTGTGTGTTCCTGTGTATATGTGTGTGTTCGTGTGTATATGTGTGTGTGTGTGTGTGTGTGTTCGTGTGTATATATGTGTGTGTGTGTGTGTGTGTTCGTGTGTATATGTGTGTGTATGTGTGTGTGTGTGTGTTCGTGTGTATATGTGTGTGTGTGTGTGTGTGTTCGTGTGTATATGTGTGTGTGTGTGTTCGTGTGTATATGTGTGTGTGTGTGCGTGTGTGTTCGTGTGTATATGTGTGTGTGTGTGTGTGTGTTCGTGTGTATATGTGTGTGTGTGTGTGCGTGTGTGTTTGTGTGTATATGTGTGTGTGTGTGTGTGTGTGTGTGTGGGCTGCTTATATATGTGTGCGTGTGTGTGTGTGTGTGTGCTGCTTATGCCTGTGCATGTATCTGTGTGCACTGCTCATGTGTGTGTGAACTGCATTTATGTGTGTCTTACTGCTGCTTACATAACATGGTTATTGATTTTGGATTATTGATTATGGTTATTAAACATGGCATTTGTTCTACTGATGAAAATGATGAGAAATAGTGAAATATAATCCTCAACATTAATTCGCCACCCATTTTCAATGAGAGACAATTCTGTGCTGCGGGCAGTGCTCGCTCACTGTCAATGAAGACATGCTGTGGTAATACATGCAGAATGTGGCTTGGCATCCCTAAAAAAGATGTCTGTTATGTACATTTTCATGCCCAAAATCTGCATGTACCATTCTATGACAATGTTACTTCCACAGATATTCATGCTGTCCGATCCAAATCTCCCGCCCAAACGCAGAACCTAGTTTTGAGATAACAAAGGAAAACATTTTTTTAATATTAAGACTCATTTTTATTAAGCTGCATATTAGACATTAACGGGCGATCATAATTTTCACCCTCAAGGGTCAATCTTAAATATCTGTTTATTTTGGCAGGAAGTGAGTAACTAGATTTTGTCTTAGCAAATACCAAATAATATCATACACATTACCGAATCAAAACAGAATAAAATGTTGTTTATTTCAAAATCAATCCATGAAAAATAACAAAATATAACAACTGTAAACGTTAAAATGGAAAGTAGATGTCCATTTTCAAGGAGCATACTCTAGGCTAAGATAGCTTACAACAGCTCATGGTACTCTTGATTGGAAGCAATGGAATTGCTTAAAGACAATACAAATGATCTTATTTCTTTGAAACAATTTAAACGATAATAAAACACATGCATTGCTTCCAACCCCTGAGTAAAGAAAAGCGTGAAAAGTCCGGAGTCATAATCACCATAACACATGTGAAACTGATGAACACGAGGACTTCAATTCCGTGTGAGAATCTCTTACATATGCGTTAATTAAATAATTGCTGCCTACAGCAGGGGAAAATAAATATGCCGCTAAAACTCATGCTGAATGCTTGAGAGTTGACAGGTATGTGTTATTAATGAAAACTGACCACACCTGATAATGTTGAGAGTTTTCAGAGTTTCTGTAATGGTAATTTAAGTGAATGATTGAAAACAGGTCATGACCATCATTATTTTTAAGGGATGGGTTTGAGCCTCCCCTACCCCCAGTTCACCAGTTGCTACTACTTTATACTTTTGTCCAGTTGACGCCTCCAATCTGTCAAATTGACTGTTTGGCGACAGACAATTATGTGTAATCTAGGCCTTATTATTATTTTTACAGGTTAATGACTGTTCATACTATCATGTAGCATGTCTTTTATTTATTTTACCTGTACATGCACACACCTGCTAGTGGCGATGGACACTTCGATTTTATCAATACTGTACAGGCCTAGCAAAGCACAAAAGTTTCTCGATGCCAGGATGTGCCACAAACGATCGCTGCAGCAGCAGTTGCCTTGTGGCGTACCAGCTTCAACAAACTTTCCTTGGCAATGTCATTATTGTACAATATTTCACTTACTTGGCATTCTCCTGGGCCAGGGTGATTAATCTTTACCCGCTTCTCATCCAAGCCATGACTTGAAACCAACTTTAACAATTAAACAAATACAAATGTTCTTCAAGCGACATGAACCGTGAACTGGGGATAAAACATTGGCTCCACCATTGTTGACTTAAAACTGTCCACTAATTGGTTGGTTGAGTTGCTAGGTTCTACTGTGGCGAAGTGGGGAAATCGGTCGTCTTGCTAGGTTTTGCCATTGGAATATCAGCATATTTAGGGACCTAATTGCAATATGCAAGGCATTAACATGAAGCCAAAAACCCAGTAACTCCCAAAATTGTATCAACTGAATTTTTATGAAAATGTGAGCGACTAGGTTTCGCTTTGCACGGGATAAATTCACTTATGTAGCCCAGGGCTTGGTTTTCCTCCTTAAGGGAGATGGATGACCCTAGTTCCTTTTTCTTTAATTTGAAGAGACAAGAGGGACAAAAAAAACAATTGCGTTGTCTCAGCCTCCCGAATGGGCGGGTTACATCAGAGCCCAGGAAGATGCGGGAAGCTGCAGTGGACTTGTATGAAGCTGAAATGAGTGATGAAGGGTCAATGCTCCAGCTGCATCAGGGTCTGCTTACCCTGTCGGAGGATGAGAGGGTGGAGCTGGACGCGCCAATAACGTTTCAGGAACTTACCCAAGCTGTGCAGCAAATGCCAACAAGTCATTCGCCAGGAGTGGATGTTTTACCTGAAGACTTTAATAAACAACTTTGGAACGTCATCGGAGAGGATCTTCATGAGGTGCTACTGGAGTGCATAGAGGGGTCGACGGGCAGTCCTCACACTTCTTCCCAAGAAAGGGGACTTGTGTCTGCTGACCAGTGGCATTACTATGTACAGACTATAAGATTTGGTCCAAGGCCCTTGCTGTCAGGTTGAAGGGCCATCTGGCTTCGCTTGTGCACCGGGACCAAACTTACTTTATCCCTGGCCGTTAAATAATTGACTATTTGTTTTTGATAAGGGACTTGCTAGGATTTGGCACAGAGTGGGTTGGTTAACTTCAGGCTGATCTCTCTAGATCAAGAGAAAGCTTTTGATTGTGTGAATCATGATCATCTCTACCATACACTACAGGCATTTGGGTTTGGTGAAGAATTCATTTGTAAAGTTGTTGTATGAGGGGGCGTCAAATCTGATTAAAGTAGGAGGCGGGCAAAGCAGACCGGTTCAGGTGGAGAGAGGTATAAGGCAGGGGTGCCCACTGTCAGGGCTTCTTTTCAGTTTGGCGATTAAGCCGTTCATGGTAATGGTGCGGCGGAGTCTGAAGGGGATGGAAGTCCCAGGGGGCTATGCGCTGAGGACGGCAATGGTCTCCGCTTATGTAGATGACATTACTGTTTTTTTTTGTGGTCAGGGGGATGTACAGGCTCTTGAGGACTGCCTCGAGGTTAATGAGGGAACCACCACAGCGAAGATGAATGAGGGGAAATGTGAGGCCTTAGTGTGCGGGGCTTGGTGTGTGGGGTCCCCGTCTCAGCTGCCAGTAGGACTGCAGTGGGGAGAGACTGGGGTTAAAGTGCTGGGCGTGTTTCTGGGCACAGAGAGTTTCATAGCTCAGAACTAGGTGAGAATTTAGGACAAAATGGCGAGTAGTGGAGGTAGCTGCTGTCTCGCCTGTGTTATAGGAGTAGAGTGCTGGTCATTAATAATCTAGTGGCTTCCGCCCTGTGGCATCGGCTGATGATCCTGAACCCCCCTGGTGGGCTGTTGGTTGAGATCCAGTGAATGCTGGTGGATTTTTTTCTGGTCAGGCCACTATTGGCTCCAGGCGCCCGTCCTGTACCTTCCTGTACATGAGGGAGGGCAGGGGCTGGTAGACCTGGAGAGCAGGCTGGCAGCGTTCAGGCAGCAGGTGGCTCAGAAGCTCCTCTATGAGCAGGAGTCGTGCTGGGTGGAGCAGGCATGCGCACTGCTGAGAAGAGCAGGCGGCATGGGGCTGGATAGGCGAACGTTCCTAATGAGAGCAGAAGGCGTTAACACCACCGGGCTCACTGAGTTCTATGAGGTGGTGTGGAAGACCTGGCAGTTGGTGAAGGCCTCTCGTGAGCAGAGACTGGAGCAGGGGCCGTGGCAGTGGGAAGAGCCCATTATATAGAATGCTTTGATCCCTTCAAATGCCTTGGAATCGGTCACCCTGCAGTGGCGGCTGGTAGCAGCAAGCATATGTAAGCTCATCTGCGCCAACCAGGGGGCCGCTGACTGACCTCAGCGCAGATGCTAGCGGACCGTACCAATGTGCAATCTATTAGGGTTTTGGAGCGGTAGCTGGGGGACATACTGCAGGCTTTGCCTGAGCTTGAGGGGATAGCGTGTTAACATCAGACATGCGAGGGTTCTGCAGCCCAGGAGAGAGCATCAGTGGCAAGATGAGCTGGCTGCCCAAACTATGGCTGGGTACAGGTGGAGGGTCTTGTACAAAGCTCCCCTACTCAAGAGGACTGGGGATCTGCAGTGGCGGATGTTGCATGGTGCTTTGGCTATGAGAGTGTGGCTGGCCCGTGTGGATCCAGGGCTTTGAGATGGTTGTCCTATTTGTACAGCCCAGGAAACACTGATGGACCTGTTTGTTTTATGTGAAAGGCTGAGGGGTTTGTTCTGTGTGTGCATGCCTGGGAGTAAACTTTTGTGGGGGACTTTGTTTGCGGCCCAAAATATAATGTGCAGCAGCAGTGCCGGGCAGTACTGTTGAATTTTATGTATTGTAATGTGAATATAGGCCACTGGGTGGCAGTATTTATCTTTTTTTTTTGTTAAGCCCAGACTGGAGCTAGGTTTGGACATGTTCTGGGCATGTCTGAAACAAGTCCCAGAAAATAAATAAAAAAAGAGGTCTAAATGTGGGTGGGGTTTGCAAAAGTGTATATAAGGAGTAGAATTGAGACAGTAAAGTAGTAGGAGAAATTGCAAGGAGAAGGATATATGCGACCAGACCTGTCATTTCTGTTCAAGACCTGTGAAGCTTATAGTGGATTTTTGCCTGTGTTAGAGCATTTTCCTCACCCAGGACATCACCAAGGAACCCAACCAAAAGGGACTGTAAATATTTCTGTTTTTCTTGTTAATCAATCTTGGTCATTAGATTAGTCAGTAGATTAGTTAGTTGTTAGTTGTCTTTGTTAATTAAATGTGTTTAAGTTTTAAAATTGTGTCTGTCATCCCTTGCTGTTGTGGATGTTGTAAATGAAATAATAAATTGGGGCCATAACAGTATGGCTAAGCGAAATTGGCGACCTGGGTCACACACAGGAATACATTGAGGGGTGTGGGGTCCATGAATTCACTGCTGGTGTTTGAGTATGGGAACTACAAAATGATGCATGATGTAGAAACGTTTACAAGGATGTGGTGTATTGGAGAGGCAATTTGTGTGGTGTCTGAAGATGACATTGTAACTCATGTGGGTTGATGGGGTTGCAGTGTGTAGCTATTTTGTTGTCTCCGGGTCAGTGTTTTGAGTGTTTCTTTTTTGGTGCAATTTCTGTGTTTTCTTTTCACATTTCATTTTTTTCCCTTTACTCTTTGTAGGGGTTTGCAGGGGTGGGTCTGTAAATAGGGGAAGGGTTAGGGCAGGGCTATTCAGCAAGGGCCGGTGTGGGTGCAGCTTTCATTCCTACCAAGCACTTACACACCTGATACTGCTAATCAGTCTCTTTATCCAAGACTCTTAGGGTTGATTACTGGTGTCAGGTGTGGAAGTGCTGGGTTAGAATGAAAAACTGCACCCACACCGACCCTTGTAGGATAACGTTGAATAGCCCTGGGTTAGGGGATAACGGATGTGTGGACTGCGTTATGTTCTAATGGAGGGACATCAAAAGTCAAAGCCTCTCTCTCTCTCTCTCTCTCTCTCTCTCTCTCTCTCTCTGCTTCTCCAACAGTGCACTAAGAAGGTGATCGAGTCAACCCAGCCTCGGTTCCGAAACATGACGAACCCGCTGTATACGCCCATTGTGGCAATGAAGTATGCGGACGAGACAGGGGGCCTTTCAGTGCATGCCTTCTACAACCTGCTCTTCAACTTTGGTCCGCTCATGCACGTCACCATGAGTGCCATGAAGTGCCTGACCTGTGGCTGTCTACGCAGCCGAACTATATCCCCCAACTGAGCGTGCTCAAGGGCCAGGGGTCAAGGGCAAAGGGCCTGATCTGCTGGTGCCGCTCTCCTCATTAAATTAGGTTGAACAGACAAGGCTACAGCAAGTACCATAACATAAAAACACAAAACACACAAAATCAGCGGAATGAAAACATATTTATATACAGTATGTTACCAATCAAGTTTATTCATCCATAATATCTTTTGAATTCTGCTTAATAATGCTGTTTTGGGAGGAAAAAAAGACTAAATTGATTTTGACAAGCTCTCATCAAGGCAAGATGAAAGAGCCTGGATGATGTTCAAATCAGGCAGTCAATCCTGCATGTGCCTTATTGGCCAAAAAGAAAGAAAAAACAAATGTAAAAGGCCCAAACCGGCAATAGTGCGTAACATTCTCGTTTCGTCAAGGTGACACAATATGTCGTGAAGTGCTGTCCCATTTCTATTTAATATAATTTCAAGCCTTTACAGCCTCCCACCCTCAAGCACTTAGCAGCTGACATCAGCTACAATGGGATCCAAAACTACTGGCACCCTGACTGTCAATACACAAATAATACTTTTTAAAAAATGAAAAAAAAATATATCTAAAGTGAAACTCTAGATAACAACGCCTGAAAAAATACATATGATATTACTTTTACAATGCAATCAACCAAAGGCATTCACTGATTACATTAAAAATCTATTTTCTTCAAACCAAGGTTTTACAATTATTGCCACCCCAAGAGATAATTGAAAACAACATCTACCAAGATAAAACCAGGTATTAAATTCCACTTATTGAAGTTTTATCTAGGTGTTAAGGAACCATATGATGCCATCACATCACTTCCTGTTTCACTAGGGTATAGAAATGAGGAATACATGAAATATCCCTTTGTCATCAAACAACATGAAGAAAACAAAACAAGTGTCACTTCAAAAGAGGCAGATGGTCACAGACCTTCATTATTCTGGTAATGCTACAAGAAGATTCACAAATGATCCAATATGCCACTGAGCATTGTCTAAGCAATTATTTCAAAATTCCGAAGAAATGGAACCGTTGAGAACCTCAAGGGTAGAGGATAAAAATGTAACACCCCCCCCCCCCCCAAAAAAAAAGAAAGCCTTTTCTGACTAGAAGGGCGAGCGCTTCAAGTTTGCCAAATGTCATTTAAATTATGACTGGACAACAAGGTGGTTTGGTCAGATGAGACCAATACTGTGCATTTTGTTCAGATACAGCATCGGCATGTTTGGTGTCGAAGGAGATGCATACGAGAATAAGCACCTCATACTCAAGGACAAATATGATGGTGGATTAGTGTTGTTTTGGTCTGTTTTAATTCAAGAGGTCTGGGGGCTCTGGTTAAGATTAATGGCATCACGAATTTAACCAAGTATCAGGATATTTTGGCTGACAATTTGGTTGCCTCTGCCAGAAGCCTGGGACCTGGCCATTGGTGGACTTTCCAACAAGAGAATGACCCGGAGCAGACCTCAAGACCCACACAGGAATGGTTCTATGAAAACAAAATCGACGTTCTGCAATGGCTCTCTCAGTCGCCAGACCTCAATTGAATTGAAAAGCTGTGTGCCGGGTTGAAGATGGCTGTTGATCAATGCAAACCCAAGAATGTGAAGGATCTTGAAAGGATCTGCTTTGAGGAATGGTCCAGAATCCCCCCCAAATGTGTGCCGTAACCTTCTCAAAAACTACAGGAAAACACCCCATGCTGTTTTTCTTGCCAGAGGTGTTTGCATTAAGTACTAAATGAAGGGTGCCAATAATTATGAAACCTTATTTTTATTGAAATTTCTTTTGTATTAAATGATTGTTTTGATTTTGGTTGTTTCCTTTGTCCTGTGCAAAAGTCTTTGGCACATTAATGCGATATTTGGTGTGACTATGCTTCGCCAAAAAATTTGGGACACTCTCTTGGTATGCAATAGTTTTATCAGATGATTGGCTTTTTCCTTGTTCTAAGCAGAGTGGAAAACTTGCTAGCATTCCTCTGTAGACTGATGGACTGACTTGCATCTGTTCTTCCAAGTATATACTGACAGCCATGATGATGTTGACATCGGGGCTCGAGTCGAGACTGTATAATCTGTATTAATTATTTTTAATGAAATAGAAACAGTTATTTCTAAACCTGTTTTAAATCAGTATTTTGAGTTTCAAATTTACTTTTTATCTTCAGCAATACCAATGACAATAACAAAACGTCAACATCTAAAGCCAGATTTAAATATTTTGTAATGTAGGGTGCCGAAGACTTTTGCTCAACACTGTATATTATAATAATAATAAATATTATTATTATTATTATTATTAATTTTTCTTTTTATTTATTTTTTTTTTGTGCATTGCCAGTCAGGGGTGCTAGTAATTTTGGAGACCACTGTAAGTCCCTGGGGGTTCACCGCTTAAGTGTTTTGGGTGGAGACTGGGACTGAGTCCACGAACTGGTGTTAGCAGCAAACAAACCTAAATATGGAGCCAACACCTGCATGTTCTGAGAGACACACACACGCTTACACTCATCGCCGGCTTGAATACACATGCGCTTACATTGTTCAGTGATAGTGTTGACCATTGACTGCTCTGAAAATCTCATAGTACTCATCTAAATCAGTATTGTTTATTGTTTTAATTTTTTTTTAGAATGTGTTCTCGTAGAATGTATGTGCAAAAAAAGTAACATATAATGTATAAAAATATAGCTATTTTGAAACAAATATTCAAATTTATTTATCTTGGTTCTTTTCCTTCTTGAAATGTTGTTGTTTATTCTTATTAAACCATTGTCCAAAAGCAGGGTTATTTATTACTCGGGTGAACATGGATGTTATATTTGATCTTCCCTCAAGACGGAGTACAAGTCGCCACGCTTTTAGAGTGTTAATTGCTGCAGGATTCGTAAAACAAATTAATTTTAATTTCCTTAAAATGATTAAATATAGTAAGTCACCTAGTCTGCACTGCGACAATGCTGTCTCAATATCCATCCAGACTGAAGTTTTACCCTTAACCCAGTCATTTACTAATCCTAAATGGGCACAAAGTTGATACGTTTTTTAATATTAGGCCAGTCTATCAAACTTGGTAAATGTAATACTGCCGTCTTAAGCCGAGGTCTGCACTTGTTCCAAATAAAAGAGCTAAGCCATCCATCTATGTCCTCCTACACCCTTTTAGAAAACAAAACAGGAATCATTTAGATAGGGTATAAAATTCATTTTGATCAGGGCTATGCGTCCTAACCCATAAACAGGAAGTAACATCACTGTAGATTTATTTATTTATTTCAGTTTTATTTCAACAGGGTAGCCCTTTCAGTTCGGAAACTGCTCTTCCAAAGGGCTCTGCACAATAAAATAAACAAAAAACATTGACAAAACCAATGAGTGACAAAGTATGTAAGTAGTAGACATATTCATGAGAAAGGGCGGGGGGGCAAAAGTAGGGGAAATTGCACAATTATGTATTTAAAAAAACGTATTAGACAAATACCGAGGTTTATCAATGGTTAAAATAAGTTACACTTAATTCAGGCTATGGATAAAAGCCTACAATATTTCTTGAATGATTGTAGAGAAGTTATGGATCGAATAAATTGAGGTAGATTGTTCCACATTACTGACCCTTGATAATGAAGAGATCTTTTGTAATACTCAGTGCGAGGCGTATTTATTTTAAGGGGGCAAGATAACATACCTTGTTAAAAAATTGATTTCAAGATAATTAAATATTGCCTTTAAGTATCCTTGAGCTAGTCCATTCATTATTTTAAAAATGTAGAGGTAAAACTAATATTGCCATCATTGAGAAATTGACTGCCAGTCTAACCGAGCTAAGAGAACGTTACAGGGCGTTCTAAAATCGGCCTGCAGTACAATTCGCGCATATCTATTTTGTAATCTTTGCAGCCTAAGTATATTATTTTGAGAACTTTTACCCCATACAACAAGAGCGAATTCAACGTGTGGTAAAATTAATCCATTATATAACACGATTAACATATTGTCTGAGAGATTCCCTTTGATTTGACGAATACGCCCTATTATTTGTGAAAGTTACTACAAACTTTGTCAACGTGCCCACTCCATGTAGGCCAAAGTGATTCGTCAAATATTAGGCTACACCAAGGTATTTAAAATCACGCACCTGTTCTACTGTCTCACCTTTATATTTCACAATTACGGATGCATTTCGTATTTTCCGTCTCGTACCAATTAGCATACATTTACATTTTCTGAAATTTAGTTCCAAATTGTTAGTGTCTACCCACCGGCAGATCTTATTGAATTCCTTCTGTAGTAGTATGGAGACGACATTGATATCACTGTCCTTACAAAACAGCGCCGCGTCATCTGCATATAAAGACAATTTCGTATTTTTGAGATATGAGACATGACATAAATCATTAATAAAAATACAGAAGAGGAGGGGACCTCATACTGAGCCCTGCGGAATTTCCTTACGGATTGTACGAAAGTCAGACATTTTACCAAAACACTTAACACATTGCTGACGATTAGATAGATAGGCCTATTGATTAAACCAATTCAGCTCCATACTATTGATACCATACTTTTTTAGCTTATCAAATAGAATCGGATGAGAGATAGAATCGAAAGCCTGCTTAAAATCCAAAAATATTCCACCAGTTGCATACCCTTCATCTATGTTTTGTAGAAGGTATTCGTTTAAATCCAGGAGGGCTGTTGAGTGTAAAGGACGAAAACCAGATTGACAATTGCTTAACAAATTATTGGACATAAAATAATCATAATGTTGCCCATATATTGCCCTTTCAAGTATTTTCATTGGGTGACATAAAACTGAAATCGCTCTGTAATTACTATCGTCCTCTTTTTTTACCACTTTTTAATACTGGGGTTACTGAAGCCTTTTTCCAATCTGACGGGATAGTCGCAGAACAAATATGCTCAAGATGCTCAGCTATAAAAGAAGCTGCAGTCTTTAACAAATAAGGGTGAAGATTGTCAATACCCATTGATTTGTGACTATTATTATTATTATTATTTATTTGCATCAGACATATACATTAATAACAAACATTAACATATAGTCCATATCAATTAAAAGGATGAAAAAAGAAACATGTATATAAAAAAGAAAGGAACAAGTATACGATAACAGTTAGTAAATACAAGATAAGAGCATAAAAATCACATCAAACATACAAAGCATTATGCCAAGTAGCTTTAAGACTAGATTCACAATAGAAGTCAGACAAAACAATAGTAAGTACAATAAAATTACTAGCACCATTAATACGTTTAATAAAACCTAATGCAACTTTCCTGTACATTTCAGGATAAGAACGGACACAACTATTTACAAACATTGCACTAGCACTACATCGTCAACTAAAATTATGTAAAATCCTAAAAACATTGTTGTAAGCAACCTTCAGAGAGTTAATAGCACATTTTCGGTATTTAGTTCAGAGGACACACAAATATATATTACTACAATAAGATGAGAACAATCTATTTTTAACAGAGGCAGAACAAAAATAAAATTTACGGTTTAACATGTTGCTTCGAGCATATAGTAATCTCACTTTACATTTCATATCAGTAAGTAAGTACATATTGCAAAGGCGCATTACTCAAATAGATCTCATTATGCAAAAACATGTTTTTAGCATTGAAAAACATTAATTGTGATTTGGTACAGTTAAAAATGATATCATTCTCTTTACCATAATCAGAGCAAACATTCAATATTTTTTGTAGACCTTTAGCAGAAGGCGCGAAAACAACAAGATCATCAGCATACATAAGATGGTTAATAATTAACCCAGCACAGCAACAACCAGCTGGTACATTATTCAGATACTCACTAAGATTGTTCATATAAAAATTAAATAACCACGGCGAAAGCATTCCGCCCTGGCGAACTCCGTTACTGACTGTAAAGGTGTCAGATAAAACGGATCCTCACCTAACATAGTATAACTGACTAGAATACCAATAAGTAATAAATCTAACAATATATAATGTTACACCACATTTCAAACGTTTGTTTAAAAGAATATTATGATGAAGACGGTCAAATGCTTTTGAGGCATCAAGGAAAGCAACGAACATATAAGGACCGTGTTTAACATAATAACGAATCAATTCTTTAAGAGCATAAACACACATATCAGTATCATGCTTGGATTTAAAACCAAATTGATTCATACTAGTTTGAATAAAACCTTCAATACGGGTCAATAAAACAGCCTCAACAACTTTAGTACATATATTAGATAATCCTATGGGACGATAATTATTTTCATCACTAAAACGCTTATTCTTATCTTTAATGATAGGCTATTGAGTTTAGACAATTCTTTTTTTACATAATCCTTCTCAATTTCCACAAAAGTAAAACACGCATCTGTAAACCGAGAGTCCGTGTTCAGGAAACCATCTCGATCACATTCCCCGTCATGGGTAAAAAATCTGTTGAACTCATTTGCAATTTCAAACGCGTCGGTAACTATACCACCAGTGGTATGTAATTCAGTGCATTTACTCTTGGTGCATGAAGTTATTCTGTTTAAAGTTTTCCATAATTTACCAAAATGACCCATGTTCGAACTAAATTCTTCCATAAAAGACTTCTTTTTTTAGGGTTTTATTCAAATTATTTACTTTATTGCATTTTTTGGTATTGTACCCAGTGACATTTGTTTTATCGAATTTGTCCTTCCTTAATCTAGTCTCGCTGACGTGCTAGGTTTAAATACTCATCGTTTATCCACGGCGCTCCGTTTACTCTTTTCTTAACAGAAATATAGGGTGCATGATTGTCACACAATTGATTAAAAGTACGTTTAAAATAATTCCTGCTAGATCCTGCTTAATTTTAAATAAGGTGCGAAGTTGGCTTTAGATAGTTGATCAAAGCATGGGGTGATAAAGATTCTGTATTTATCATCAAAGGGTTAAATATCATCATGGGTCAGTAAATAGTCTGAAAGTGTTTGGACCAACTCATGAATCTTATTGGGAACAAAGCAAACATGACAGCTTTTGCACATTTTACAGTGACATACTAATCATTTTGTTCACATTACGTATGCACCTCCACCCAACCTCAAAAGTATTTTGTGTTGACGCAGTCATTGTTTAGTAATTAAATTCATCAGAATTTTCCATCACAGATACATCTGGTTTTGTTGCATTCCAGACTCTGGCCCTCATTGTATTTATTGTGGATTAAAATGCACACGTCAATGTGACTGACTTTCCTAAGTGTGATAAAACAAATGCTATTATTAGAAAAAATGTAAACACTTTCACTCCGCACCTCCAAGCACAAGGCCCAAATGCTCCTGGCAAGAACAGCTGAGCTGGGAAAATGATTTGAATCCAAGTCCAACAATAGCAGCTGACAAAACCTCAATTACTTCAATTTGGCCATAAGCCTTCTCATCAGCAGACCTGCCGAGGGAGTGAATTCTGCTCATTTCACTGAGAAACTCGTTCCACCTGAGGAACCGCAGGTGAACCTTGACTGACCCCAACTATACAGTATTTTTTTTTTTTTTTTTTTTTAGTTGGAATTTTAAATATGTCATATAATGCCATGTAAATTCTAATGTAATCTCTCCATTGTTCTCCCTGCTCAACTTTTTGGCACAGCTCATTTTGAGTCACTGTATCTATTTGAAGGATGGGTTGAACTTACAGCACCCTCCATAATTATTGGCACCCGTGGTTAAGATGTGTTCTTTAGCTTCTAATAAATTGAGTTTTTTTCTAAATAATATAGGACCACAATGAAAAAAAGAGGAAAATTCAACCTTTAATTCAAGCGCATTTATTCATTGGGAAAAAAATCCCACATCAAGAAATAATTCTTTTACATCATGTCATGTGTGCCACAATTATTAGCACCCCTGATGTTAATACTTTGTACAACCCCCTTTTGCCAACAAAACAGCACCTAATCTTCTCCTATAATGTTTCACAATATGGGAGAATACAGACAGAGGGATCTTCGACCATTCCTCTTTGCACAATCTCTCTAAATCATCCAGCGACCTGGGTCCTCTCCTCTGCACTCTCCTCTTCACCTCACTCCACAGGTTTTCAATGGGGTTGAGGTCTGGGGACTGAGATGGCCATGGGAGGAGCTTGATTCAGTGTCTGGTGAACCATTTCGGTGTAGATTTGGCCACATGTTTATGGTCATTATCTTGCTGAAAGATCCAGTGATGACCCATCTTCAGCTTTTGGGCAGAGCCCACCAGATTTTAATTTTAAATGTCCTTGTATTTCAAAGGGTTCATGATGCCATGCACCCAAACAAGGTTCCCAGGGCCTCTGGAAGAGAAACAGGCCCACAGCATCACTGATACTCCCCCATACTTCACAGTGGGCATGAGGTGCTTTTCTGCATACTCATCTTTTGTGTTCCGCCAGACCCACTTAGAGTGTTTGGTGCCAAAAAGCTCTATCTTGGTCTCATCTAACCAAAGCACACGGTCCCAGTTGAAGTCCCAGTACTGCTTAGCGAACTCCAGACGTTTGCGTTTATGATTGTGCGTGAGAAAAGGTTTTTTCCGTGCATGCCTCCCAAACAGCTTGTTGGCATGTAGATAGTCTCCAAAACAACCAACAGGCACTATGTGACCCCAAGATGCTACCATTTATTGCAATGCTTTTACAGTGAGCTTTGGAGAACTTCTTATTTGTCTTAACATCCTCCTCAATGCGCGTGGTGGCAAAATAACCTTGCGTCCTCGTCCAGGCTTGTTTACCACTATTCCAATTGTTTTAAACTTCTTAATGATTCCTCTGACAGTAGATTTGGGCAGGTGCAGGCGAGTGGCTATTTCAAGCCATTGCCTGACTTGTGAAGGTCGACACACATCTGCCTTACTTGAATGGTGTGTTCCTTTGTCTTTCCCATGTTGAAGAGTGGATAAGAGAAATGGCCTCTGTGTCACGTCATATTTACACCCCAGGGAAACAGGAAGTGATGATTTACTAATTAAATGTTCCAAGATACTCTGATCAACTTTGTAAACTACTGTAGAAATGACAGGAATACTTCAATTACATTTAATTCCTTGGAATTTTTAGGGGTGTCAATAACTGTGTAACAGGTGATTTTATGAAAAATAATCATTTCTTAGTCAGGGATTTTTTTCCCTTAAAATTCAATTGAGTTGAAGGTTACATTTTTCTACAATTTTCAGTGTGAGAGTATGCTTCTGCATAAAAATTGAATTTATTTTAAGGCTTTTAACACATCTTAACTAGGGGTGCCAAAAATTATGGAGGGTGCTGTAACTCACCCTGATTGAACCATTTCTAATACTCTGTTTAGATATGTTGTCCTGAAAAAATACAGTCAGTTAAGTACTACACATCTTTCAATTTGAGGCAGTGACTCAAAATGTGTCATCAAAAGGTTTAGCGGGCAGTACTACAAGTAGGAGGCGCCCTACTCCTCTCCCCGCTCCAGGTCAAGCTCAAGCCTTTCCAAACAATTTCCCACTGTCTCGCCTAGAAAGAGTTTTCACGGCTTTACCCTCATGACACCCTGATTGACCTTAGCTCCTTGCCCAGGGTTGTCCTCTAGATGGGCATTGGACCTCCCTATCTCCTCTTACCATAAGGGTTCAAGTGCTGGGTGTATCTAGTGATGCTTGCAGTGGGTCCTCCAAGGATGTGGCCAATCCACCTCCACTTCTCAAATCAAGTCAAATCAAGCTTTATTTATAAAGCACATTGAAAAACAACCGTGGTTGACCGAAGTGCTGTAGAGTATAGGCAGAAATAATAGAGAACAAGTGTTTGCCACTAACATGGCAATATCCCCCGCCGCCTTAATTTTATGTGTCCGTACGGACGGACAGAGCCCAATGCTGGATCCCCCACTTCGAGCTAATCGTGCGGCGGGGATAACAATAAGATAGATAACAAATGTATCAGTATGGTTATTACAACTAGTGCCTGGTTTGCCCTTCTCCAGGGCTCTTGACAGGAATTTTTATTTATTTATTTGTTTATTATTACGAGGACAGTCCCAATCAATTAACTGTCACAACAGTAAACAGGGCAGCTTTAGCCAACATGGCTAATTTTCAGCTGTCGTCCCCGGCCAGCTGACAATAAGGCTCTTTAAAAAGGAAAAGACACAGGGCAGTGGGAGAATGGGAATGGGAAATAAACACTACAATACAATGCAAAGCAAGCGAAATAGTTGGGATTAAGTGTAAATTGTGAATAAAATCGAAATTCAATGACTTTCAGGTCACATGAGCCGATATGTTATTTACAATAGAACATAGATAATATTTCAAATGTTGAAACAGAGGCATTTTACATTTCTATTCACAAGGGTCTATTCTCCCATGCGCTTAAGTCGAAAAAAGCGCGTAGCTACGCGCTTTTCAGCCTACGCGTATTCTCCCCTCGACTTAAGTCTGTGCATTACGCGCCTTGAAGGCACTTACGCGCTTGGGGCGGAGCAAGGCCAAAATCTGGGCGTTTCCGGGCGTTTCTCATGCAAATAACACTTACGCGTATTCTCCCCCTGGCTTACGCGCTTTTTCTGTTAAGCGCTTTTGAGGGCTGTATTAAGGTCAAGCGCCAACATTAGGCGAAATTGAATATTGCGTTTGATGTCGGTTATAGGCCGAATTTTAACATTACTTTTATTTTATTTAACATGGTAAAGGTTGAGACATTTAATATTCGATTGTTCTTCCTTATTTCTAAACTACATTTCTCAAAGCCATGATAATTTATCAAACGAAATCATCACATGATATTACGCATCAGCCTCTTCTCCAATCAGTTAAATTACAAACGCAAAACAATTAATTAATTCGAGTATACATAACACCATCATTCTACCATGCCCTCAAAATCCAAAGCCAAAATGCCAGTCCTGCATTTGCTTGCACTCTTGCGTGATTGGGAAAGAGTAAGAGGAGCGCGCCGAGCTCGAAGACGAACACGCATATATCGGCTTCGTTTGGACATCCTGGGACAAACAAACATCGAGTGCATCCAGCGCTTTCGCCTGCACCGTGCATGAGGCAATCATCTATCTTTGCCGACTTCTGGATGAACAGCTATCCAGCCGCAGCAATTATCCACAAAAAATACCCGTGGTCATCAACGTCAGAACTGCGCTGTCGCTCCTGACATCTGGGTCGTTTCAGAGAGTGGCTGGTGGTGTCATTCACATCACAGGCATCTGTGTCAAGGTGTCTGACGCAGTTCGTTGGCGCTTCAAGTTCTTCTCCATGCACTTCCACTGCAGAAAGAGTGGATGCCATCCCCTCCTCACGTGCAGTGAAATGCACAGGGGATGATGGTTGCCCACCACCTGTTGCGTGTACACTTCTCCGGTGTGCAGAGAGCCTGGCTTTTACACCGCCCCGCAGATCTCTCCATTTATGCTTTAAATCGGGGATACTGCGCTTACATCTCACCACCGAAGCCACATCCAGAACGATTCGCAGCTTAATTCCTCGGATCAGCCTTCATTGCTTGCTTGCCATACAACACCAACATCTGTGAAATTTGGTTTTCGGCTTTGGCTCGACGTCGCCATCATTGCCTTCCATGTTCTATTAACAAATGCGACTGCCCTGTATGTTCGTAATAATCTAAAAAGTTGTGATATTCTCACGAGTGAGGGGATTGATTTTCTAATTGAGGATATCTGTATAAACAAACTCGAGTCCTAGTAATTTTTTACCATTGGTAATACTGTGTAATTTAATGTGTGAATAAAGATATTATTAAATAGGCTACTCTAGATTGAGCCCTACCCTGGCAAATACCAAAGCACTATCCATTTGTTAATCAATTTTAGCCTTTAAAGAATAGCCGACATGGGAAGAAACATTATCAGTAAATGGGATAATTGATTATAATAAGGTATTAGGCACAAGTTCAAGTGAATGTGTCGCTCAAATCAAATAGGATGATCGGCTATGGATACGGGATTCCGTCTTTACTGAGGCGGTTTCGGGGCGGGGAGATGACCGTGTGCGGGGTAAGAATCCTTGTTAAAGCGTTTCCTTGTCCTTTAGTTGCAAACCTGACATCAGAGTTGTTTTCAAGTGCGCAATTTCTAAATGAGATCATATAAACTGTCTTTGATTGTCTTTGTGTGACTAGAATGTTCCCTTTGTCTTCTTCCCTGTCTTCCACGGAACAAACAGGCTGGTGTAGGATGGGCACATTTTCAATGATCTGATTGCGCTGATTGAGAAGCGCTAAATTCTTTATTAATTATTTCATTATCGCGGCAATTTGTTTGTATGCATAGCTTTAATGCCATGGTGGCAAGAGTAAGAAATAACAAGTGTTTGTCACATATTGTCACTAACATCCCCGCCGCCGCAATTTTATGTGTCCGTACGGACGGAGCCCAATGCTACACTGCTCGGTCAAAAAAAGAAGTCACCGTTTGGAAACTAATGAACAAGTTCTATAATTGGATCATTATTGCGGTTATTAATATGTTTCAGCTGGAAATAATCATTTTAACCCTGACTGATGAAGCGTGTTGCTACTCATTTCTTAAAAAATCATGTCGGAAGACACATCCCTTGATGGTGGAAAAGATGTTACATTATTTCAGAACGGGTTACTGTTCAGTTACTGGCTAGTATTTAGCAAAGAAAACCATGAATGACAAAAACAAGTATGAGGAATCATTTTCACAAACAAATTTGCCACCACAAAGTCCTGACCTTAAACATATTAAAAGTTCCTGGGATGTGCTCAAGAAAGACAACCGAGTGGTTCAACCATTATGTCGAGAGGATAAGATCTCGGCCAAAAATTATGCATTTCTGATAGAAGATAAATGTTCTGGCATTGCATATAGTTGTCAAAACAATGACGAGACGAATATGCACTGTAATCAAAGCCACAGGGGTTCCAACTAAATATTTGAGTGAGCGACTTTTTTTTTGGCCGGGAAGTGTATATCCCCAGCTTCGCGCGAATCGCACGGCGGGGGATAAATAAAGAGATGTCTGAATTACGTCTTGTAATTGGTACGGCCTACTATTACAGCGGCATATAAAACCTCGTATCTTCACAATGACAAACTTCACAGGAAAATAAAAAATAAATATAAAATAAAATAATAATTATTATTATAATAAAATAAATGGATAAATATAGTTTAAAATAAAAATGTTTAATTTTGCATGTAAGAATAGTGGACATACGAGTTTTCGTTTCTTATCAGTTTGGAGATACGAGGTTTTATCAGCAGGCCGACGACATTCAAATTTAAAGTCTGGTTTGCGTTTTCCATGGACCACAAATGCGTTTTCATGGTTGATCAGAAAATCCTTTTTCCATGTTTTCCTGATAGCCATAATCAATGAGCTTTGTACAGAGTCTGCCTCTCTTTTGGATCAGTCACACCTCTTTCTTAAGGCCGCCTTCATTCTGAAGTTAAGCGCTGTGGGCGTGATCGAAGCGAGTAGGGGAGAATACGCGTAACTCAAAAGCGCTTAACTCGAAGCGCGTAAAAAAAGACTTACGCGCTAATGGGAGAATAGACCCCTAAATGAACTTATTTAAAATTTTCTGGCTGCAACAGCTCTCAAAAACATTGGGACAAAATCAAAAAAGGGCTGAAAAAGCAGTTAATATATAAGAGAATAAAAAGGGATGTCTCAGAGAGGCTGAGTCGCTAAGAAGTAAAGATGGCCAGAGGCTCTCCAACCTGTGAAGGCTTGCGTAAAACAATTGTGGCATACTTTAAAAACAATGTTTCTCAACGTTAAATTGCAAATGCTTTGAAGGTATCATCATCCACAGTGCAGAACATGATCAAAAGATTCAGTGAAACTGGAAAAACCTCTGTGCATAAGGGACAAGGCCGAAGACCTTTACTGGATGCCCGTGATCTTCGGGCCCTCAGAGGCCCCTGCATCACTCACCGGCATGATTCTATCATTGACATTACTAAATGGGCCCAGGAATACTTCAAGAAACCACTGTCTGTAAACACAGTCCGCCGTGCCATCCACAGATGCCACCTAAAACTCAATCATGCAAAAATGAAGCCATTGTTGAGCATGATCCAGAAGCGCCGCCATGTTCTGTGGGCCAAGGCTCATTTAAAATGGACTGTAGCAAAGTGGCAAAGTGTCCTGTGGTCAGACAAGTCCAAATTTGACATTCTTGTTTAAAACAATCTGCGTCGTGTCCTCTGGGCTAAAGAGGAGAAAGACCACCCCTCCTGTTATCAGCATGTAGTTCAAAAGCCAGCATCTCTGATGGTATGGGGACGCATTAGTGCATATGGTGTGGGACACTTGCATGTTTTAAAAAGCACCATAAATGCTGAAAGGTATATAAAGGTTTTAGAGCAACATATGCTCCCCTCCAGATGACATCCATTTCAGGGAAGGCCTTGTATAATTCAGCAGGACAATGCAAAACCACATACTGCAGCTATTACAACAGCATGGCTTTGTAGTAGAAGAGTCCATGGGCTGAACTGGCCTGCCTGCAGTCCTGATCTTTCACCAATTGAGAATATTTGACACATACTTAAACTAAAAGTCCGTCAAAGGAGACCCAAAACTCTCCAGCAGCTGGAAGCCTGTATTAAACAAGAGTGGGATCAAATTCTAATGGCTAAACTCAAGAAACTTGTCTCCTCAATGCCCAGAGGCCTCCACTCTGTGTTAAGAAGAAGAGGGGATATAAACCACGGTAAACAGGCCCCTGTCCCAACTTTTTTGAGACCTGTAGCAGCCATCAAATTTGAAATGAGCTCATTCTGTGGATAAAATTGTAGAATTTCTCAGTTTCAACATTTGCTTTGTTATCTCTGTTCTATTGTGAAGAAAATACTGTCTGGTGTGATTTGAAAGTCATTGGGTTTTGATTTTATTCACAATTTACACTTTGTCCCAACTATTTCGGAATTGGGGTTGTACAAGTGAGCACAAATACAAACAAAATAAATGACTTGAAAAAGAGCAGCAGGTCGCAAGCGCAGGCACAAGTACAAACAATGATGCAAAATATATGAACATAATAGGTACAAATACAAATGGGTCAAAGCAGTGAACTTAAGAGCAGAAACAGTCATGGAAGTAAAAACAGGGCGTATGAGGACATTCACAACAAGTCATCTTAAAAACATGCAGATATGCAGGCAGTCAGCCAAGACAGAGGGGCAGCGTAAATGTTCCTGTTGTAATGAATGTTTTCCCTTTAATAATGGCGTTGTGTTTGTGTTTTCTTCTTCTTCTTGGTACTAGAAATGTCCTTGTAAACAGTGTTGTTTTAATTGTTTGTAATGCAAGGCCCTGCTGAAGAGGAGACATGGTCTCAGTCAGGCCCCCTGCTTAAATAAATAATGGTCATGTCACATGCAACACACATAGAGCACACTCAAAAAATATTAATGTACGCGGTTGTAATTATCAGCAAATCATGTTTTTAGATATTTAGTAAAGGTGGAGAAAGTGTCTGTATCTTTAATATGGGAGGGTAGTGAGTTCCAATTTTGAATGGCTGTAACAGAGAATGACGATGGACTAAAAGTACTTTTTCTAAATGGGAATAAAGAGTCACCACAGGTAGTGCTCCTGGTCGTCTGGTATGGGCTGTTATGTTGCGTTATGAGTGACTTAAGAGGTGGAGGAGCCAGGTTGTGCAAGATTTTATAAACTAGACAGATGTTCCAGCTGCCGGATAGCTCACTCGGTTAAGGCACTGCGCTGCAGTGCAGAGGTGACTATCACGTCGCGGGCTCGAGCCCCGGCGTACCCACCGGCAGGGGTCGGCAGCTTTTTCAGAGTAGCGCACAATTGGCCATCGCGCTACAGGGTTCCAAATTGGGAAGGGACTGCCGGATTTGGGGATAAAATAGTAGCTTTGTCCGTTGCTCCAGCGCCTCCTGCTGGCCAGACGGGCGCTCATCAGGAAGACTCTGGGTTTGTTCATGTCTGGGTATCCTCCGCCCTCGTTCTGAACTTAAGAGGATTCAACCAATGAGTGTATAAGAATCAGTGGATGAAGGGCATGTGCTTCAGAGGAGTCGTGAGCTGTCTTCACTATCCTGAGTTGGCAGCAAGGGGTCGCATACGAGCAAGCTTTGTACATAGTTCACCAATTGGACATTCCAGATTCGGGTGGGATTAGAAAAAAAAACACTAGACAGATGTTCCTGTTCTTTTATTACATCTTCCCAACTTCCCAACAAGTTTGTGTTTGTTTAAGATGATACGATGATGGGAGCTGTTAGGCTTCTGATCCAAACCTTTAAGGATTTGCTCATACCAGGTTGCCAGTGGCTTTAGAGTAGAGCTGTTAGTTTGTCCCCAGATAGTAAGGCTTAGATGCGACATCATCATGGCATTCATATATAATTTGGCAGCACTAAAGGTCATTCTGTTTCTAATATACTTGAAATTGGTTAAGCTAAACTTCACTCTCTGCCTCACTGTTTTTATGTGTGTTTTTAATAACAGACTGGAGTCAATAATGATACCCAGATATTTAACTTGTGGTACAATAGCAATATTTTGACCTGAAATTGTTACATTTGGCATGAAGTTACATTGTCTTTTAGTAAAAAAACATTCCTATCGTTTTATTAACATTAAAGGAGCAAGATGTAAGAAATGTATGTTGATTACTCATGAAATGGCCCTGATATATCACCAGACATTAAGGAATGATGTTAATTTCAAATACTTATATCACTGAGAACAGTTGTCCAACCAGAATATTCTCATTACAAAACTGAAGTTGCAGCCCACAACTAATGTTTATGTTTTCATTTTGTGTTTTGGCCGGTTGCAAGACCTTTCAAGGCTTTAAAAACAATCAGTGCCACTTTGTACTGGATTCTATATTTAACAGGGAGCCAATGCAAAGCTGCCAGGATGGGTGTGATATGCTCACTTTTTCTTGTACCAGTGAGCAGCCTGGCTGCTGCATTTTGGACCAGCTGTAGACGGGCAAGGGAAGATTCAGCAACTCCAGTATAGAGTGCATTACAGTAATCAAGTCTGGTAGTGATAAAAGCATGTATAACTTTCTCAAAGTCTGATTCCATTAAAAATTACTTTAGTTTAGCAACTGTTCTGACCTGGAAAAAGCTTCCCTTTGATATGGCATTTATCTGCTGGTCAAACTTAAGTTCAGCATCATACAAAACCCCAAGATTTTTAACCTGTGTTTTAGTAAAAGGAATTAAAGGACCCAGGTTTCCCTTCAGACCTTCAGTATGCTTAGGGGGGCCGAAAAGAATAACCTCAGTTTTGCCCTCATTTAATTGTAAGAAACTATGCACCATCCAATTCTTTATATCTAAGATGCAGTCATTGAGCCCAGTTGTAGAGCACTGACTACCAAGGGATAGGGGTATATTAGTCTCAATTGTTTCTGAACTGAACTGAACACAACCCTCTGAGAGCAAATCATAGGTGATATTGAAACGTAGCCATGGTAGCTCCGTGTAGTAGACATTCTTGCTGGATCCAGCAACCTTGCTGGCAACCTCTCGTGTGGGAGAGAGGGGGAGGGGATACTGTGGTCTGCACTATTTTGAATGTGACTGCACTACCAGTTTTGGCCACAAACTTACATATAGCTCCTTTAAGTTGAAGACATGAACGGTTTAACCTACTAGTGATCTTCTCTATAGCGGAGGTGAGTCTTGCAGCGGCCAGCTGTTTTGTCCTAGCATGAACGTAAATCACTGTAGCATCAGCATTGTATTTCTACATCAAGGCACACAGATGGCAGATCATTAATATAGATTGCAAAGAGAAGAGGGCCAAGTATAGATCCTTGTGGCACCCCAGTGCACAAGTCACGAGCTGTTGAAAGTTGGTTGCTGACAATAACATCTCCTACCAGTTAAGTATGTCTTTAACCAACTCCGTGTTAAAGGGGAGAAATTAAAAGCAGACAATTTGGCCATGAGGACCTTATGGTTGACCATGTCAAATGTGATGATACGCTCAGGAACCAGACGCGAGGACTAAGCAGTGCAGTAGATGAGGATTTAAGCGAGGGGGGAAAAGCCACGCAGGGCAGAAGGCAAAGGTACAAAGTTTACAATACAAAAATCACAATCCAGTTGCGCAAAATCCGAGTTGAAAAAACCAGGGCAGTAATCAATGTACTCGTGGTCAGACAGAAAAGGGTTCAAAACACAGATGCAACGAAAATCCAAAACAGAGCCAAAAATCGTAATCAGGGACGGTCCAGTTAGAATAGAATCACTGAAAGTACAAGGCGAAGACAAGCATGGCACAAGCAGACTGAGAGAAACGTTCTGACAAGAAAATGCTGTGAGAAGACTCCTAATATACACACACGGGAAGTCACACGCTAAACAGAACACAGGTGCAGGAAATCAGAATTGATTACAAAGGAGCCAACATGAGGGAAAACCTAATCACATGAAATAGGCAAAAGCCAAAACGCGGACAGGGATCACAAGACAACCAATAGACAGAAATACGGCTCCGGTTAAGGAGTTCTAACGTGCACAGATAATGAGAGAAAGGACAGCGTGAGCAGGTGTGGAGGATCCACTGAAACGCAGCAGAGAAGATTAGGTAAAGACAAGAGGCCGAGACTAGAACAGGGCGAGTGCTGAGAGCTTGTTAATCAATTAATACGGTGCAGCTATACAATCCCAAGTGCTCGTTAGTAAGTTAGTATTATATACAATGTTAGTCTGGGTTAGTAGTTTTAATAAAACAACAAACTGTTAGTACTGGTTAGTAATAGAGAAAAGCAAGGCGAAGGAAGTAAACGAGATTGGAAGGAATGGTTGAAATCCAGAATCCATTAAATCACCCAAAAGAGTGGCACACAATACCAGGGCTGTGAGAAATAACTAGACAAGAGAGCACACAGAGGGAGACAAAGTACAATGCATGGCAAAAACAAAAACATGGACTGGAATGATAACGGTAATGTGGGAAATGGCAAAATACAAAACATGGCAAAACTAAACCAGACAAAACAAGTCTCTCTCCCTAAAAAGGTTATTCAAGATTTTCCACTGATGCAGAAAGACATGTCAAAAATCCTGCCGTTTAAGCTCAACTGTCAAAACAAAGGAGGGCGCCATTACTATTGTGTTGCCAGACGTGACCTCATCAGAGTGGTTGGCTCAACTCGTCAAGCTAGCGATTGCACTGAGGAACTTCATCCGTTCATTCAAAATGACAGAGAAAGAGGAGAAAATTACAAAGCGAGTTAAGGGAGCAAGTTTTGCATTGCCCCTGGATGTTCAAATGAAATTTACATTGTCAAAGATCGGGTGAAACCAGTACATTTCCATCATTTGCCACTTAAACGACCACCTGTTCTCCGACGTTGGCTAGCTGCACTCAAAAGGAAGAACCCACCAGTTAGCAGCAATGCTAAAGTTTGTAGTGATCACTTTGTAGCTGAAGACGTGGAGGAGAAGTTTTTTGATGAGGCAGGAGTACTGGTGACTCAAAGAAACAACAGGTTGAAATCAGATGCAACTCCCTCAGTGTTTGACTTTTCTTCCTTTTAAATGTTAAATGTTAAATCACTTTTTTATGTTCCACAACCCAGTTCCCAATCTCAATCATGATCATCCCTTCAATTGCTTATAAAACAATAATTTCATGGACCGGCCTTCAATGTGTGGCAGATAAACACAACGAAATAAAATGATACGAACGGCATTAAAACAAATGTAAAATTTATTAAGAAACATAACTCACCATAAGGCTGAATCAGTAGGAGCCCTGAATTTGTTTCTCTGCTACAAGACGATCACACCTGGTGGTAATGAGGGACACTAGCTATGTTTCCATCCACTTGTCAATCGAACTATCTGAAGTTCGCCAAACATTCATGTGAAAAAAGCAAGTGAAAATGCATTTCCATCTAACAGTATTAAAGTGAATAAAAAGTTGTGCATAATGACGCCACTTGCTGTTATGCGACTAAAGTGGTGTATCAAATAGATGTCTGACATATTAAGCCGTTTCCATTCATTTTCGCACTGAATCGCAAAACCTTAAAGCGAAAAAAAGTAGTGTGTTAGCCGATTAATTTAGCTGGTTAGCCAAAATGGATTGTGTCAACCAACAAATGATGATAATTGCATAAGTTGTATAAGTATGTGCCAGCTATTCGCAACATAGCAAACCATTATCAGAAGGCAACGACAGCATCAAAACACCGTCACGGTGCAGTAGCAGATTTATTCCGCAAATAACATTTCCATCAGCATTTATCGCATCAGCCTTTTACCGATAAAGAGAAAATCCAATCGGACCAATCATATAAACTTTGTGTCGAAATTCTTGACATCAAGTAGAATTTCACCGTTTCCATAAGGCATTTTAATTCGATATAATTCGACTTAATTCACATAAGAACGCGCGGATGGAAACATGGCTAATGACACCTGTAGCTCCCTGTAATAGGGCTGTCACCTTTTAAAAAAAACTACTTTGAACGAATTTCAGTGACACAGAAATTGATTATGACACATGGACCGTTTCACATGCACATTTACCACACACGCACACACACACACACGCACACACCATGCTTTAACCCCTCCCACGGACCCCCACCCTCTGCCAAACCCCTGGTCCCCCACAGCAGTGTCAGGCAGCAGTGCTGGGCTACAGTATATCAGCCTCTTCCCTGGAGTCAGCTGGTGGCATCAATGGCTGGATATCAGTCCTGCTCACCGCAGAGCAGCTGAAGTACTGCGGAATATGGGAATAAGGCCCCTCCTGAGGGTGGTGCTGCTGCCCATTACAGTCTGGCATAATGGTTGAGCCCGAGTGGTGAACCTAAACCCTGAGAGGGAAGAAACACCCAGAGAGGGCGAGAGGCGAGATTCTGGCCGCGCTGTGGTGGTAGAGAGAACCGCCCACTCACTGCAACACCCCCCCCCTCCCCCCACCTTCAGCCTCCCCCTCCCTTTGATACACTCACTCTTTCCCACACACACGCACACACACACACGCTCACACACACACACACGCACACGCACGCGCACACACGCTCACACACACACACACGCACGCGCACACAAATTCATCCACACACACACGCGCGCTCTCACACACACACACACTCACACGTACACACACACACACACACACACACGCACACGCACACACACACACGCTCACACACACACACACTCATTCATACACACACACTCACCTCTGATACAATGACTTTTTTTTTCTTCTCTCTCTTCACTAAAAATTATTTTTCAGTTTTTTTTGTTATTTTTTGGTGTTTTTGAATCATTATCACTTTTCTTTATTTATTTGTAAATTTATATTCTCCCCCCACCCAGCCCCAGTCATCCGCCTCCTTATTTACCCACCTACCAAAAGAACCTTTAAGAATAAGAATAAGGAGAGCAGAAGGGAATTCTTGTTTCTTTATCGCTTTTTTTTTCTTTTTTTAAGTCATTTTACCCTTTGTCTTTCGTGATCACCTCCATTTCTCATCATATCATTCCATTACTATCTGCAATTATCTTCACCTGTCACTATATCAATGCCTGTTTGTGTTGTCCTTGACTTAATGCGATTAAAATGTGTCTTTTTTATTTACGTTTTTCTTATCTTCTCTCTCTCCCTCATCACTGCCTTCACATCTATACGTGTATGCACAGCACACACACACACACACACATACACACACACAAACACATACACACCATTAGTTCATTACTTACCCTGATGCCGCATCCCGTTTGTGTCCAGTTTGTGCTGAATTATGTATCTGTTCTGTCCACTTACTGTGTAATTGGTTGTTTGTATGTTATTCTGTTTACTTTTTAAGGCTGGCTGTTTTGTATGTTTTCTGCTGGTTTTTTTTTGTAATAAAAAAAAATAATAATTAAAAAAAATAAAAAAATAAAAAAGAAATTGATTATGACCTGGGAATTCTCAGGCTTGTCTTTACTGAGGGATTGACAGCAATGCAATTGCAAAAAGACGTTTCAAATGGTCTTATTTCCCTTAAACAATTTAAACAATAATGAAAAATGCATGCATTGTTTCCAATCTCTGAGTAAACAGAAGCACGAGAAGTCATAATCGCTTTCCATGTTACTTGCGGTGACCGTCCACCTTTACGCAAGTGAAACTGATGGTTCAATGGACAAGGATTTATCTCATTAATAAGCGTTCTGGAAGGTGCGGGATAGGGTGATGCAGGATAGGTCCCCTAGCACACTATCCAAATCAGCTTCATGGCAGCACACAGACTCCACACTTGTCGGCATTGCGGAGCAGTGACCGCATGTACACCATGAGGTGCTGCCGACCCGCTCCTCGCTGCCATCTCCGTCCGGAGCCGCTGCAGCTCCCTCATCCTCTGTAAAAACGGGTCTCTCAATCCTCCTCCACATCAATGGCTCAAATGCGTTAGCCATTGGGTTAGATGACGGAAAAATAACCCTTTCTGCCTCGTCCTCTGACATTTTTCCTCCTTCGACAACTCGTGAAAACTCTATACTCAAACCAACCGTGCAACCGACAAACCACTCCGAAGACGTAGGCAGTGACGTAAAATAAAGATGGCGGAGATTATGCCCCAAAACATATCATAAATGCGTTTATAAAGTTGATTTTCTTAAAAACGGCTGATTTTTAAAAATGTTTTATTTTGGAAGCATGTTTTAAATATATACACATATCCTATGTTGGTGTCTATTCTGTTTTTTCATGTCCTCTTTAAATTCACTCTTTTAAGAGGGAGACAAGCTCCTCCGACTTCTCAGCAACCTTGGATATTGCAGGTAAAATGCTAATTGGGCGGTAACTGCAGACATTGTGAGGGTCATGACTTGAAGATAGGAGATACAATTGCAGTTTTCCAAGCACTTGGAAAGGTCCCCTGTGATTGTGACAAGTTAATAATCTGTGTAATGGAAAGAATTAGGTATTCTTTCAGTGATTTCAGAATTTGAAAAAAGCCACTAGATGGCAGCATTGACTTTTTTTTTTTTGTGAAGCCCAGTTTGGAGCTAGGTTTTTTGGGCATGTCCTGGGCATGCCTCAGAGGGGAAAGTCCCAACGAATTGAAAAAAAGTTTAGAAGGTGGGAGGGGGCTGGAAAGGAGTATATAAGGAGAGAAATTGAGAGAGTAAAGTAGTAGGAGAAATTGTGGAAGGATACATTTGACCAGACCTGTTACTCTTTTTAAAGATCTGTGAATCTCATTTTGTGGATTTTTTCCTGTGTTGGAGCATTTTCCTCACCCAGGACATAGAAACATAGCAACATAGAAACCCCATCTCAGTTACCAGGGGACTGAAAATATCTCATTTTCTTTATTTTGGGGCCATCACAAATTGGGGGCTCAAGTCCGGGAAGGACCATTGTGTGAGTCATTTATTGAAAATCTAAAATTTCAAATTGTGAAATTAAAAAAAAAAAATTTTCCTAGATATATATTGACAGATCAACTGCAATGGATGATTTCTTGGCATCACCAACCATAGAGGTTTTGAAGTCTTTTAAAAAGACAGAACTGCTAGAAATATGCAGACAGTTAGAGCTGACAGAGGTAAAACCAGCCATGAGAAAAGCAAAACTGGCTAGAGAGATAGTTGAATATTACATTGATGTAAATGTGTTTGCACCAGGAGATCTGGAACAGTTTCCAGTGGAAAATCATAGAAATGGAATTTAAATTAAAAATACTAGAGATTGAAAGGGAGGAAAAAGAAAAACAAAGAGAATTTGAGAGGGCAGAAAGAGAGAAAGAATGGCAATTTGAGTTAGAAAAATTAGCAAGAGAGAGAGAAAGAGGAAAGAGCAGAAAGAGAGAGACAGAGACAGAGAGATTTCGATTTAGAGAAGACAGAGAAGAAAGGCCCCAAATGTAACGACTAAACATCAAAATGGAAGCTGAAAATAAAAAATTTCATGCTAGCCAGCAGGTAAAGCTGGTGCCTCCATTCTCCGAAAAGAAGGTTGATATGTATTTCCAGTGTTTTGATCAGGTAGTTAAGAGTTGCCAGTGGCCAAAGGAACACTGGCCTCTGATGTTGCAAACTGTCCTCAAGGGTAAAGCTTAACAAGCCTATTCGGCTTTGTCTGCAGATGATTCCTCTCATTATGAGGTTGTCAAAAAGGTTATTTTGAGAGCTTATGAGTTGGTACCAGAGGCTTACCGACAGAAATTCAGGGGTCTGAAGAAATCTGACAATCAGACTTTTGTGGTATTTGCTAACGAGAAGAAGGTCTGCTTTGAGCGTCGGTGTACTTCTATGGAGGTCAAGGATGATTTCAACTCACTAAAAGAGATGGTGTTATTTGAAGAATTCAAAAACTGTGTCAAAGATGATATTAAGACCTACCTTAATGAGAGGCAAGCACTGAATTTGCAATCAGCTGCCGAATTTGCAGATGAATATGTTCTCACACATAAGTCCAAATTTCAGTCTAGCTGTAACAATAGATGGTTCCAATTTCGGAAAAAAGGTAATGGTGATACCCAAATTCCTTACCCAAAGACAAAGACAAATCTGGTGATGGTGCTTAGAAATCCAGTCACAGGTCTGATCAAAGTGTGAAAGCTGTCAGTGACAAAAGTGGTCTAGTTTGGAATTATTGCAAGAAATCTGGTCATGTTACAACTAACTGTTGGTTCCTTAAAGCTAAGAAAGAAAAAGAAAAGGATACCAAAGCCAATGCCTTTGTGAAGACAAGGTTAGAAACCAGTGGTGGCTGGTGCGAAAAATTTTGGGGGGGGGACCCAATTTACCCTGGCTCAACACACCTAACAGCTGCTTTGATGTTGGCACAGTTTGTTATTAAGAAGGAAAATGTAGCCTATAGATTTTATCTGGGTTTGTACCCCTTTTTTATTATGACGGGACACTTTTTTGGGCCATCCTGTACTATGGATGTGCCAACCCCTTTGAGTCAAACCAAGGTTGGCTTGATCCATCCAGGGATTGGAGTGAACTCGTCCATTTAATGTAAACAGCGTTCGAACTTGACTTGCTTGTGAAAATTCAATAACTGATCCAGGAGTGCCATCTAGTGATAGAATATTGTAACTGCGTGCATAAATCTGCAGCTCCGTGTCCACTGGTGGACACATCTGCACAAAAGGGTTTACCCTGCCTGCAGCCGCCAAATCTCAGTCACAGCTGTGCTGTACTGAGATTACAGGTTGTTGCTGACGTTATCACTGTGGACGGAAATTTTTACCTTTTTGATGAGGGACACAAACGCGAGTTGGTAAAATCTAGAAGGTCAGGAAGTAAACATCCGTTAGCGCATGCGCTTTACCCCGCTTTCACACTACCGGTTGTTATAAAATAGGGACTTCAATGCGGAATGCAGAGCGAACGTTAAGACCACACATCGGACAGAAATTACATTCGCGGCAAAAACTGGCTTCACAGTATGAAATAGGGCTCAGGATATTTCAAAATGGTATCTTGCATGGTAAAATAAAGAATGGGGAACATATTCCTGGCCAGACCCTCAGTAGTAGATGTACTGTTCTTTTCACAGTGGCCCTGTTAAATCTATCAAACTTGGAACAGCAAACAGGGACAGCAATACAAGGCATTGCTAATCCAGCTATCCATCGCTGATTGTCGTAACAAGTGCGGGAGAAGCCCCGGGTATCAGCTCGTTCACGATCACTTGCCTGCTGCTGAATCTTTAAATCAGGTCGGTCAGGTCCAAGCTCCGTTATCCTCTTTTTCTCTTCCAGTGTGACGTTACGCCTGGAGAACGGGTTATTCTGTAGTGAAATAACCGAGTTTTCCGCGGATCCACTGGAAGCTGCCATTTTGAACCTCTATCGGACAGAGAATGAGCGTGTATGTGATGTTTGCGCAGGAGTAAATCACATCTACTGCGGTGACGTGTTGATATGATTGGCAGCTGTCATTGTCCAATCACATGAGGAGGACAATCACAGAAACAATACTAATTCGCTGCCAATCAAAATGGGAGTGTCCAGGGCGCAGAGAAATGCGCCCCGCAGTCAAAGTTGAAGCGGCCAATCAGAAAGAAGCCTCAGGTCACATGCTGGGCAAAAGTTGAATGACTTGCATTGACTCCCATTAGAACAGCGCCCCTGCGTTAATAAACTATGTAGTCACAACATATCTACTGATGAATAAATTGTGTGAAACCCCTTTTATTTAATGGTGACAGGTGTCAACAGGCTGTCCTTGTGTGGAAAAAATAAATAATTTTATTGGTTATTTTTGATCATTTAAAAATAAATTTTGGTATGTTTAAGTGGACTTCCTCTGTCAAATTTGGATTGGGCGACAAAGGACAAACCGCCACTGTTAGGAACCCCTGTAGTAGATGACCGATCTGCTAAATTGCCTGCTCCTTGTAGGGATAGGAAGCCTGATACTGCTGACTTTGTGAGGGAGGAATTTCTTCCATTTGTGTCAGAGGGATTTGTGGCTCTGAATGAGCATACTACTCCTGTCCCCATATATATCTTAAGGGATACCGGAGCTTCTCAGTCACTTTTGTTGATGGATTCCTTGGAGTTACGTGATGAGACTGCTTCAGGGGATTTCATACTTGTACAAGGTATTGAAGGGAGGACTGTATCTGTACCCCTGCGCTCTATATTCTTGAAGTCAGATTTAGATACAGGACAGGTAAAGGTGGGACTTATGTCAAGTCTACCTATCAAGGGTGTTTCTCTGTTTCTAAGCAATGACCTGGCTGGGGGCAAAGTAGTTCCCCCTGTTCATCTTACTTCACAGCCGAGCACTGAAGATGGCGATGAAGACCCATCTCTGTATCCTTCCTGTGCAGTGACTCGTGCTATGGCCAAGAAGGCTCAAGAAGAAAATGATGTGGTGCTGTCCAGCACATTGAATAATCATGACTCAGGTGGTTCGCCTCATGACTCTGTTCAGCCTACTATGGTTTCTCCGTTTGAGGACTCATCAGACACTTTTATCAGTTCTCTGTTCAGCCAGCCAGATGAGTCTGGTGATTCTGATGTGCCTGGAGACTTGTCTCTGTCCAGAAAGTGGTGGATTCAGGAGTTTAATCAGCAGTTTATTTAATGACTGAGCGTGCTGGCTTGGGGGACTTTATTCTAAAATGGACAAAATTCTAAACTTTATTACGGAGAAAAGGCATTTTTTGTGTATAGAGAGGTTACTGGTGATCACTGATGCTCAGCTGCACTTATATTTATAAATTCATGCTAAACTCAACCAGAAAATCATTAGTTCATATTAATTTCATGCCTTAAAACTTCATTTGTGTTAAATACATGATTATTTGATGATTTGACAGTGCACTCTCTCAGACTTTGGGGAGCCACTTGGATAGCTGTGTAGTTTGGCTAATAGCATGTAGGTAATCTAGAATGTAATGTTGAAGATGAATTCTACTTGTGGTCAAGGAGTTTATGATCCGAGAAACGTATAGATTTAAGCCCCAGCAGTTTTTAAATTCTCAGTATTTTTTTTTTTTTTTTTTTTTTGCAATTTTAATGGTAAATTCTGATGAAGATTTTATGTTTGCTGTCCATTTTCTTTATAAGTCCACCTTTGGTGTGGGAGTTGTGGGTGGGTAGCTACACAAGTCTATCCATTTTCGTTGTGCTCCCATATCTTATGGGCAGCCACGGCTTCCATCTTGAATTTGCATTCCGTGCATTAAGTCCCAAACGCCATTGCCGATCAACGCCATTTTTGGTGTGGGTGTTGGGAGTAGGTAGCTACAGAAGCCCATTGATTTTTGTTGCGCTCCGATATCTAATATGGCTGCCATCTTGAATTTGCCTTCCATGCATTAAGTCAAAAATGCCATTGGTGATCAACACCATTTTTTGTATGGCTGTTGGGAGTGGGTAGCTACAGAAGCCTATCAACTTTTGTTGCGCTCCGATATCTAATACTGCTGCCACGGCTGCCTTCTTCATGTTGCATTCCTCTCATTAAGTCAAAAACGCCAGTGCTGATCAATGCCATTTTTCATGTGGGTGTTGGGAGTGGGTAGCTACAGAAGCCAATTGATTTTCTTAGCGCTCCGATATCTCATATGGCTAACACGGCTGCCATCTTAAATTTGCATTCCACACATTAAGTGGTAACACTTTACAATAAGGGTACAACAATTAACATTAATTAACATTAGTTCATCAACTGTCAGTTAATTAGCAGGTAACTAATGTGTTATATAGCTGAATAAGCATTACGTAACCATAATTGAACTTTTCTGTGTATCCCTCATTTTGAAGTTGAAAACATCCCTTAAGTATCCCCTATGTAGAACTTTAAACTATTAAACCATAATTTATAAATTAATAGCTTAGTTCATATGAACATCATTTGTAAATGATTACCAGGTGCATTAGTTAAATGTGAATTACTTGTTAGTACATGCTTTTTACTGCATTTACTAATATTAATTGTTGTACCCTTATTGTAAAGTGTTACCCATTCAGTCAAAACCGGCAGTGCTGATCAGTGCCATTTTTGGAGTGGGAGTTGGGAGTGGGTTGCTACAGAAGCCTATCGATTTTCGTTGCGCTATGATATCTAACGCAGCAACCATAGCTACTATCTTGGATTTGTATCCACGGCTGAGGGGTAACGGCTTTTTATTTTGAGTTACGCTCCCTTTTTCTGTTACCTTTTCCTTTTCTTTTTAGTGGTCACTTTCGTGGGGGGCTTTCAGATGCCCTTTCCTGTGTCGTATCTTGGCCTCCATCCCATTTCCCCTCACAGTGGTGATACATGCAGAATGTGGCTTGGCGTCATCCTGTTGGAACAAGCAGATACATCCCTAAAAAAGATGTCTGTGAGGCACATGTTTTGCTCCAAAGTGTGCCTGTAGCATTCTTTGACAATGTTACCTCCAAAGATATTCAAGTTGCCCATGCCAAATGCATCAATGCAGCCTGAGACCATGTCAGATGCTGGCTTTGAACTTGCGCCTGACGACAGTCCAGAAGGTCCAAACTCTCTATAGCCCTGAGAAAACAATGTCCACAAATTCCAAAAACTATTTGAAGTATGGACTGGTCAGACCACAGCACTCCTTCTCACTTCTCTCTGTCCATTTCAGATGAGGTCACGCCAAGAGAAGTCGGAGGTGTTTCTGGACGGCATTGATATTTTGTATAGAATAGTAAATCTTAAACTATGAAGTTCTAAGAAATTTGTTTTGTGTCGCAGGTTGGCCAACAACTATGTCGGCAAAGACACCCAATAGTAGGGTTTATTAAAGAGAATCGAGTAAAGACAGATGGGCGCGGAACCCAGAGTACAATCGGTATAGTCTAGTTAAGATGGTAATGAGCTTTTGTAAGGGGAGCGTCTACCCTCAAACAGTGGCGTCTACATATAATATACATAAATTTAACAAGGCAACATTGTCATCAATATCCCCCGCCAAGGTATGAATGGGCACGGGATATACCATATTCACACACACAAAAAAAAAAACAGATCAATGACATTATCCACTGAAACATATGCAAGGAGATAATAAAATGAAGTTGCAGAGAAAACCAGTCCCGATTGCAAATCCCATACACCAAGTCAACGAACAGAAACAAGGACCATAACTCCGAAAAAAAAATTTTTTTTGAAATCAACTGTCAAACTCATTCAATAGGATCATTAGTACTGGTCACACTCAAAATTTCATCCACGTAGGTGCAGTCCCCATTGAACCCGGATGGACGGAATGAATGATGGACAGACACCCATACACCTTTGCAACACCCATACACTTCAGTCCACGAACAAGGGCCATAATTCTGTAAAAATAAACTTCTGGAAATCAATTGTCAAACTCAAACTCATTCAGTAGGGTCATCAGTATTGACCACATAAAAAATTTCATTCACATTGGTGCAATAGTTTCAGAGAAAACTTTCCCCATTGAACCCGGACGTACGGAATGAATGATGGAGGGATGGACGAGCTCCATTCCAATATCCCCCAATCCACTTAGTGGCAGGGGATAATAAAAATGACGTAATTCTGTTTTTATTTGCAGTTTGCATATTGTACTGTTCCAATTCTTTTGGATTTGAGGTTGTAGTTTGTTATCAAAAAGGCCTATTGATTTTTCTCTTGGCTTTTTGGCTTTAGTAAATTGGAGAGGATTGTGTGGACCCATTTTGTTGCATTCAGTATTTTATTGCTCCTCTTTCTTGGATTTATCGTCAATGGAATCCAACCTAATTATCTCCCAGATCCATTTTTTGGAGATTTCCCTTGAAGCTTTCTGCAAAATTTGTGCATGTCATGTCTCATTTGGAGAAGTCCTACTCATTGAGTGAAGCTCAATCCTCACTCCCCTATAGCTATCAAAGAGTTTGGCTCAGATTTATATCTCTCTCTCCCTTTTCTTCCCCTTCAGTGTACTAAGACAGTGATCAAGTCAACCCAGCCACGGTTCCTTAACATGACAAACCCGCTGTATACGCCCATTGTGGCAATGAAGTGTGCAGACGAGACAGGGGGCCTGTCAGTGCAAGCCTTCTAAAACCTGCTCTTTAACTTCGGTCCGCTCATGTACGTCACCATGAGTGCCATGAAGTGCCTAATCTGTGGCTGTCTACTCAGCCGAACTATATCCCCCAATTAATGCCAGCTGGCCCAGGAATCCGATAGGGCGCAAAACGATATCGTCCCGAATCCCCCCTCTAAGGGACAGCTCCAGAAGTCCCCAAGGAACCCTGAGCATGGAACTCAGAAATCAGCGAGGGGTCCAGAATATCTCGTGAAGGGACCCAGCAGTGTTCCTCGGGACTATATCCTTCCCAGTCCACAAGGAACTGGACCCCCCGACCTACACGCCTCTCAGCGAGAATGCGGCGCACAGTGTAAACTGCCCCCCCCCTCCACCATTCGCGGTGGCGGCGGAGGTGTGTCGGCAGGTGCCAGGATGCTAGTGCTAACCGGCTTAATTCGAGAGAAGCAGAATGACGGATGTATGCGTAAAGATCTTGGAAGCTTCAAGTGGACCGTGACTGGATTGATCTTCCGCACTTTTTTGAGTGGGCCGATATAGCGGGGCGCCAGTTTTCGGGATTTACCTTCAAGGGGAGGTACCGGGTAGACAGCCAAACTCTCTGCCCAACCCAATAAGACGGGGCGAAACAACGCCTTCTATCAGCGAAGGATTTTTGTTTGCACCCCAAACACAACAGCGAAGAAAGGACCTTAGTCCAAACTGACCGACAACGACGAATAAACTGGTTGACTGAGGGAATCTCGGAATCGTTCTCAGTCTCCGGAAATAGTGGGGGTTGGTAACCCACTTGGGCCTCAAACTGGAAAAGCCCGTGGAGGAATTACACAGAGAGTTATGGGAATATTTGGCCTAAGCTAAAAACCAAAATAGGCTCTGAGCTAAAATGTCTTTTTAATTCCTGAAAGGCAGCATCAGCTGCAGGAGACCAAAAAAATGCTGAGGAGGTATTCTTTTCAGTGAGCGCAATAATGGGGGCAGCAACTGCGCTAAAATTTTGGATAGACCTCCTATAAAAATTCGCAAAGCCCAGAAAGCATTGAACCTCTTTAATACTCTGTAGTGCAGGCCAATTCCTGACTGCAGCCACCTTGTCCGGGTCCATCCGCACCGACCCCTTAGAAATAATAAAGCCCAAGAACGAGACAGTCTGGGCGTGAAAAACACACTTTTTGGCTTTAACAAAAAGTTTGGCTTTGAGCAGGGCTTCAAGTATTCGTCTGACGTGTTGTTTGTGCTCCGAGAGTGTTGAAGAAAAAATTAAAATGTCGTCAAGATAAACGAAAATGAATATCTCCGACATCTCTGGGAGTACGTCATTGACGAATGCCTGGAACACCAAGGGGGGGTTAACCAGCCCGAACAGTAAGACCAAATATTCATAGTACCCATCATGCGTGTTAAAAGCCATTTTCCATTCGTCCCCCTCCCGAATGCGAATCAAATTATAAGCACTACGAAGATCTAGCTCCATAAAAAATGACGCCTCCTGCAGACGTTCAAACGCGGAGTTCATTAATGGAAGTGGGTATCGATTTTTAATGGTGATTTTATTCAGACCCCTATAATCAATACAGGGTCTCAAACTGCCATCCTTTATCCCCACGAAAAAAAATCCCGCTACGGCAGGATACGTGTCGGATAAATAAAACCATTGGCGAGAGCCTCCTGAATATATTCTAACATGGCCCTGCACTCAGGTCCTGATAGCGAATGTAGCGAACCCCTAGGCGGAGTTGTCCCAGGATAGAGATTGATACTAAACACCTCAGCAATGTAATACCTGGGAACATTCGGAGGCAAGTCAAAGTTCAGGGTGGCCCCAAATTCCTTACCCTGCTCAGAATCTAATGACTCCGTGACTGATTCCGAATCGCTAAAATCTTCCAAAAGGTAATCGGCCTCTGGCTGTCGCCAGTCAAATTGAGGATCCCATTCCAACCCCTCCTGCCCCTTTTTCTAGTCTAGGAGGGTACGGTGAGATAACCTCCTCACACTTGCTCTCGGCGTCAGCCTGCCCCATCGCTTGACGTCCGAAAGAACCATTCTCATTAATTCTACAATGAGAGTTACACTTAGGACCCCAGTGGACGTTAGGATTAATCTGTTCCCCCCAACTGATAGAAGGTTCATGTTCCCGCAACCATGAATTCCCCAAAACTATAGGAAAAGTGGGGAACCTGATAATAAAAAAACAAATCTCCTCAGAGTGGCTACCACAGGAAATGAACATTCTTAGTGTTTCCGAAACTTCGGTTATAACTCCAAAGTTCTTACAGAGCGTGATTTTGAAAGCGTAACAGTGGGAACGGAGTGCTTCCTAGCCCACTTAATATCCATGAAACAATCAACTGCGTCCGAGTCCACGAACGCTTCAATAGTAAATTTCTTGCTCCCCACAGTAAGTTCCATGGGGATTAGTGTTTGGACGGGAAATTGGGTCTGCCCCTCCAGCGCCCCCTGAATCACTAGAGGGGTCTTTCTGTTTCCCCGAAGCTTAGTACAAGTGTGGTTTTTTTAAGTTTTTTTTCAGAATTCCTAGTCAGAGATCAAGACCTTGAATGCTTTCGGTAGTGATTCTGGAATCAGTGCTAGAATGTCGATTTAAGAGGATTCCAATCACATATTAATTATAGAGAGTTCCCGATAACAGGTTAATGAAAAGGGCCACTCCCAATGTGCCTTCCTATTGGTCCTTACGTCTATGTATGCCGCCTACATTCCCACAATCCCCGCTCGTCTCAATGTGGTTTACTCGCAAACCAAACAGCCCAGCGCACAGAAAGAGTTTGCTTACCCGAAGCATGGAATTCGAAATCCTACCGAGTCCCTCGGCTGCAGAACTATTCCAAGACTCTGACGCTCCAGACGAATCTTACCAATCCGTTCCCGCAACTCCCGTTTCTCCTCCGCGCATCAGCCAGCGCTCTGCCGACTTCGTACCTCCGCCAATAAGTACCACCCGTTCACCCCAACTGGTGAACGACGACTCCCTCAGTAACCCAGCTGGTCCCCTTCAACGTCCAGCAGCAGAGCACACAGCACTTCCAGGTTCCGCCGTCAGCGTCCCCAGCGGTAAATGTCATCATGCTCTGCAACATCCTCTCCGCTCCAGATTCGGCAGAAGTCACTCCTTTCGCAAACCAGCCTCATTGGAGGCAAGAACCGGACAATTATCTTATAGTCATTCTCGATCTCGCCTTATGCTTAAGCAGTATGGTTTTTAAGAACAGACGGAAACTCCAAATGCAGATCAAACTCAGCAGGGTGTTTATTAAACATTGGATTCAATCCCTTACTCATAGTCGCTACAGAAAAATAGTCAGAAGCCGCAAACAAGTAGATACAGGTGAGCAGAATCGTAATCAGTAATACAGACCAAGATCGGGAAACCAGGAAATCAATCCGCACAAAGGCAATGTACAAAAGGGGGAAAATAAACTAATGGGAGGAAGGAAATGGGGAAAAAGGGTAAGGGGAAGATAGGGAAGGAGAGGTTAGGGAAAATAACGAAACAATTGGGAACACAAGGGCAAAGGAAATACAAGGACTTATCTGTGACACTGCAATCTCACTACAAACACAAAACTAAATATACAGACTGATACAAACAGAAATACTTTCAAACAGACCAATCACAAACCAAATTGCGCAGAGACTAACCAACCAGACAGAGTCAAGGGAAGAACGAATCAACTTGGAACAGAGGGGGAATGGGATATTTAAGCACAAGACAATTAACGTGATTGCCTGACTTGATAGGGAACAGCTGTGGCAGGAAGCCAGAGATGGGCGGAGCCAGGAAGAGCAGGAGAGGGATAGGCGAGTAGAATGGGTGTGGAAACCAATGCTAATCTGCTCTCCACTCCCAGGCCCTGATTCTAAACTGCTCTCAGGTGCAGACAGGCAGCAAGAACAGAATGAAGGAAGTTAGAATCACCTCACTGAATTAACAGGGGAATTACTGCGTTAACAAGGACTGACAGGAGGGAGGAACACAAGGATTTACACTGACAATGACAATCAATCAGAACAATACACAATCGCCCAGAAAAATAACAAAAGGTACATAAATGAAAATAAAAACTTACAATAATGAAAAGTAACAGACAGACAAATTCTACTTTCTAACAATGGTAAGCAATTGCCTGTTGGCTGCGTCGATATAATTGATGTGATTCCGCAAGGATGACAATCCGCAAATTTCGAAACTAGCTGACTACGCAGCAATTATTTTCGCCATCACTCAGCTGTGCATTCGTACCTAACAATGCCATTTAGCTGTTACTTCACTCAGACTGTAGAACGGATTCTCATGGCTCATTGCTCTACGAGCCTCACTCTAATTTACAAAATCTGTGCTGTTTCACGAGCAACATGAGCACAGAAATGATAAAGAGAAATCTACTTTTTTTTACATAGTCATCAATGTACGGAAGAAAATGTCATATTATTCGAAGTGCAATGTATAACAAGGCTTTAAAAATAAATAAATAAATAAATAAATTAGACTTTCGTCGGTTCTACAAATTAGTCTGAACAACACTTGCTAAATATGCACATCGTGTTATTTGCAAATTAAATGTGTCATAGAATTGCGGTGCTGTCGTACGATTGTAATGTTTATTCCAAAGTTGTGAAATTACAAATGCTAATGTACTTTGCCTCGCTGGCAAACATCGACAGATACTGCTCGCATATTCTCATCATAGCCACAGGCAGTGGCGCAACTCGCTAGTGCTTCAGGTATTGTTGGCACTCACATATCTGCTAGATGGCGAGCCTGAGTTTATCTATCGCTCACGAGAAGCATTAATCGTTGACCTCCGCAGGACAGTAGCTGCACAGGGGACCCGATCTTGTAAAGTCAATAATGGAAAATAGCACACGCGCACTGCTTTGGAAATGGTCTCAGTCAGTTCCGCATGCCTGAATTATATATTGCATCAACCCTATCGGGATAGCATCTCGAAAATATTCAGGAAAAAGTGGTTAATCATAGACTTATCATCCCCTCACGGTTCTGCCCTCCCCAGTATCAACAGCCTTATCCCCTGTAACGATTTCTCCATGCATTACTCTTCCGTGGACCAGGCTACCACTCTCACCTGCCTCCCTGGTCGTGGCACGGGGTTAGCTAAAGCTAATATCACAAACACTTTTAAGGTCTTCCCACTGGACCCACTTTTTGGGGATTGTTTTTCTCTTGGCAGGGACTCAGATGCTTAGCACCGCACTCAGACATTCACCCCACTCTGGTTTCTCTGCTTTCTGTGACTGTCGAACCCCAATTCCACAACTTGAGCCACCCGCCGCTTTATGCCGAGGCCATTCTAAATGGGTTCACTCCACACTCACTTTCCTCATACCTCACAGGATGGAAGCAATTCAAGAAATTATACCAACATAACATAACATGAATGGCGAGATCAGGCTGTTCAGCCCAACCACGCTCACCAGTTTCTTTATACTATTGTGAATATATCCCTTCAGATAATCAATGACTCAATTGTATCAAGCTTTAAGTCAAGCGTGCTCTTGAGAGATGAGATGAGATGAATTTATTGTCATTGTTACAGAATAACTACAAAATTACGTTTGGAGAGAAAGTGGTCTGGGCCGCAGCAACGTGCGTCGCGCCGCCAAGGTCTCTGCCTCAACAATATAGTCAGGCAAGCTATTCCACATTGAAATTAGTCTTTGGGTGAAGAAATATTTCCGAATATCAGTGCTAAATTTACCCTTGGTCAACTTCCATCTGTGACCCCGAGTTCTACTCACAACACTTAGTCGAAGGAATCCTACAAATTCACTTTGTTAATCCCTTTGATATATTTAAAGACCTCAATCAAATCACCCCTTAGTCTCCTTTTCCTAAGACTAAAGAGATTAAGGATCTTCAGCCTCTTCTCATAGCTTTCATCTTTTATACGCAGAATTAGCTTAGTGGCTCATCTCTGAACTTTCTCTCGAGCCTCTATATCTTTCTTAAAGTATGGTCCCCAGAACTGTAAACAATACTCCAGATGTGGTCTGAGGAATGTGTTGTACAAGAGAAGCATCACCTCCTTAGATTTGCACTCAATACTTTTTGCAATGTATCCCAGCATCCGATTGGCTTTTTTAACTGCTACGGCGCAATGGCTAGAACCTGTGAGGGTTCAGTCAACAATCACTCCCAAATCTTTCACGCGTGGAGCACATTCCAGTTTTAAACCTCCCATGAAGTAATCCTGTCTAATGTTTTTATTACCTACATGTACAACTTTACATTTCCCTACATTAAATTTCATTTGCCACATTTCTGCCCAATTCTAGATTCTATCCAAATCATCCTGAATCACTTTAGTGGACTCAATGCTATTTGCCAAACCCCCCAATTTAGTACCATCTGCAAATTTAACTAATCTGCTCTCAATATTCCTATCAAGGTCAATAATGTAGATGAGGAACTGCATGGGTCCCAACCCCAATCCCTGGGGGACGCCACTCCCCACCATACCCAGCCCAGATGAGACACCACTGACCACCACTCTTTGTGTTCTGTCCTGTAACCAGTTTTGAATCCACTCCAGAATACCTCCTGTATCTCCATTGGAGCTCATTTTAAAAATTAGTCTCTTATGTGGTACTGTATCAGATGCTTTCTGATAATCCAAGTATATGATGTCATAAGCCCTGCTCTGGTCATAGGTCTTAGTGGCCTCTTCAAAAAATTCCAGAAGGTTTGTCAGGCATGACCTTCCCTTATGGAACCCATGTCGGCTATCCCTCAAGATACTGTTACGTTCAAGAAATAAGTCCAGCTCATCTTTTATGATAGATTCCAATATTTTGCACGTAATGCAAGTTAAACTGACTGACCTAAAATTTCCTGGCTCGGTACGGTCCCCTTTCTTATACATTGGTATTATATTGCCCTGTTTTCAATCATTTGGTATTTCTCCAGTTTCTAAAGACCGTCTGAAGATGGCGGATAGCGGCTTAAAGACGATCTCACTAATTTCCCTGAGCACTCTAGGATATAAGCCATCAGGACCCGCCGCCTTATCTGCCTTTAGTTTATACAACTTGTGTAATACTTGGTTATCCCAAACCTCAATTTCCGCTAAATAATCTTGAGCACTGGACATGTCCTCTGGCCGAATATAGACCCCCTCTGAGGTAAAATTCTCAACAAAGTAACTGTTTAAGGCATCCGCAATATCCTTGTTATCATATAGCAGCAATCCATTTTTATTCTTTATGCACTTAACCTGCTCTTTAACTTTCCTTTTTCTGCTACTGTACTGAAAGAAGTGCTTAGGGTTAGTTTTTGCCCCCTCTGCAATTTTTCTTTCACAGTCTTCCAGCATTCCTCAGCTCTTTTTTGACCACAGCCCGCATTTTACAGTATTCAGCCTTAGTGTTCTCATTGTTATCCTTCATGTACATCTTATGAAGATTCCTCTTTTCCCTAAAAATCCTATGAATACTGTTGGTCATCCACTGAGGATTCTGCTTTTTCAGCTTACTTTTGGACACCTTTGGAATGAATTTGCATTGTGATTCAAGTAAAACCCGCTTAAATCTTTCCCACATCTCATTTATGGACTCACAGTCCAGGAGCCTCTCCCATTTTATTTCACTTAAGTATGATCGCATCCTGTCAAAGTTTGCTCGCCTAAAATTGAAAATTTTTGTGATTGAAAACACCTTTTTAACTTCCCATGAAACATCAAAATTAACAGCAGAGTGATCACTTGTCCCAAGTGGCTCCAGTACCTCAACATTGCTAATTCTATCTGGGTCATTACAGACCACGAAGTCTAAAATTGCCTTCTCTCTTGTAGGTTTATTAACAAACTGCACCAAAAAATTATGATTTATAACATCTAAAAATTCTTCCTCCCCCCTACCCTGTCCTTTCACCATTTCCCAATCGAGACCAGGATAATTTAAGTCTCCTATAATAATAGTCCCACCACCTCTACAAGCTTGCGTAATCCTCTTCAAAGCATTTTATTGACAGCACTGTCCAAAGCTGGTGGTCGATAGCATACTCCTATGTTTAAACCTGTCTCGTGTTCGCCAATGAGCCTGACCCAGGTATCTTCACAGGGCAAGGAATGCTCAATTTCGGGAATTTCCCGTACATTTACGTTTTCGTTCACATAGATTGCTACGCCCCCTCCTCGCCTATGACATCTATCCTTCCTAAAGAGCTTATAACCGTCTATATTATATTAATCTCCATCAACTTCACTAAGCCATGTCTCTGTAATCCCAACTATGTCATAGCCCTCACTAATCATAGCGGCCTCAAGCTCTTGAAATTTATTTTTTATGCTTTTTGCATTGAAATAAATCTAAATTTATTGAACATTTAGGGTTATTGCCGGCTGTTCCTACCTGTGATAGCAGGCCTTTTGTACCTGTACCGAATAACTCCGGTCGTTTTTCCTTGCATCCTTTTTCTGAAGAGAGAGTGCTTGAAGAACTTTTTAGCATTGACCCTTAAGCAATCCACTGGGGCGGATAAATTGGACCCAAGCCTCTTATTGCTGGCTTCACCTTTGATTGCTTTTATCCTGACACACATTTTTAACTTAACACTGTTGACCGATTCAATTCCTGTCTTGTGGAAAACGGCTTTTGTTCTTCCCTTGCATAAAGGTGGTTCTTCATATGTTCTGAATAACTATCGACCAATTTCAAAGCTGCCGTGCTTCGCTAAGGTTTTGGAGAGACTCGTCAATAATCAGGTTAGAGCATCTTTATCAGACCGTGCTGTCCTGAATGTGTTTCAGTCAGGTTTCAGACCAGGTCACAGCACTGTGTCAGCTGCAGCCAGGGTATTAAATTATATTTTTACTGCCTTGGACAATAAGCAAGACTGCGCTGCCCTTTTTGACCTATCAAAGGCGTTTCACACAGTTGACCATTTTAAACTTATAGAACGGATAAGCACCATTGGGTTTGATATTAAATGTCTGAATTGGTTTAAAGATTATCTATCTGGTTGGTGTCAAGCAGTTGTGGCTGATGGCTATCAATCAAACTTTATTTATTTGTGTTTTTATTTATTGTACTTGGTGTTTTCTGTGTTTTTTTTGTTTTTTTTTGCTACTGGGCTCCGTTGAAAAAGAGAGCTTGCCCTCAATCGGACTCCCAGTATAAATAAATAAATAAAATAAAATAAAATAAAAACATTTCAGGTGTTATGGCCCCAATTTGCTACGACATATAAGACGGCAAGGGATGACAGACAAAATTTTAAAACTCAAACAGATTTAATTAAACAAAGACCAACACTAACCTACAATTTATACTTCTGACCAAGATTGATAATATACAAGAAAAAAAAAAAATTTAGTGTCCCTTCAGGTGGGGTTGCTTGGTGATGTTCTGGGTGAGGAAAATGCTCCAACACAGGCAAAAATCCACTAAAAGCTTCACAGGTCTTGAAAAACAGTGACAGGTCTGGATATCCACTGGATATCCGTGCTCGTCACTTTCCCATTCTCACCTGAAAACACTACTGAAATGTTTACGTATAAAAGAACCTCCCGCTCTGACGAAACATTTGCCTCTGACGGCAGTCCTCCTCTCTCGCATCTAGACGGCACACTCAGGGTACCATTCTTCCTCCACGAATTCTACTCTAGAAGCCATGCTCCTATTTGCCCTCTTCGGTTTCTTGAGATGTTCAATCAACTCATGAATCTTACTGCGAATAAAGCGAACATGACAGCTATTGCACATTTTACAGTGACATACAAATCATCTTGTCCACATTATGCACCCCCACCCAACCTCAAAAATATTTCATGTTGACGCAGTCATTGTTTTGTGATTAAATTTGCCAGAATTCTCTATCACAGATACATCTGGTTTTGTTGCATACCAGACTTTGGCTCTCATGGTATTTATTGTGAATTAAAATGCACACGTCCATGTGATTTACTTTTCTAAGTGTGATGAAATGTAAACCCTGTCATGCCACTCCTCCAAGCTCAAGGTCCAAATGTTCCAGGCCAAAACAGTTGAGCTGGGAAAATAATGTGAATCTACAGCGCCCTCCGTAATTATTGGCACCCCTAGTTAAGATGTGTTCTTTAGCTTCAAATAAATTCTGTTTTTTTCTAAATAATATAGGACCACAATGTAAAAACGAAGAAAATTCAACCTATAATTCAAGTGCATTTATTCAGTGGGAAAAAATTCCCGCATTAAGAAATAATTATTTTACATCAAATAATGTGTGCCACAATTAATACTTTGTACAACTTCCTTTTGCCAACAAAACAGCACCTAATCTTCTCCTATAATGTTTCACAAGATGGGAGAATACAGAAAGAGGGATCTTCGACCATTCCTCTTTGCACAATCTCTCTAAATCATCCAGCGACCTGGGTCCTCTTCTCTGCACTCTCCTCTTCAGTTCACTCCACAAGTTTTCAATGGGGTGAGGTCCGGGGACTGAGATGGCGATGGGAGGAGCTTGATTCTGTGTCTGGTGAACCATTTCGGTGTAGATTTGGCCACATGTTTAGGGTCATTATATTGCTGAAAGACCCAGTGATGGCCCATCTTCAGCTTTCGGGCAGAGGCCACCAGATTTTGATTTAAAATTTCCTGATATTTCAAAGGGTTCATGATGCCATGCACCCTACCAAGGTTCTCAGGGCCTCTGGGAGAGAAACAGGTCCACAGCATCACCGATTCTCCCCCATACTTCACAGTGGGCATGAGGTGCTTTTCTGCATACTCATCTCTTGTGTTGCGCCAGACCCACTTAGAGAGTTTGTTGCCAAAAAACTCTATCTTGGTCTCATCTAACCAAAGCACACGGTCCCAGTTGAAGTCCCAGTACCGCTTAGCAAACTCCAGACGTTTGCGTTTATGATTGTGAGTGAGAAAAGGTTTTTTCCGTGCATGCCTCCCAAACAGCTTGATGGCATGTAGATAGCGCCTGATGGTTGTTTTGGAGACTGTATCCCAAAAGATGCTACCATTTATTGCAATTCTTTAACAGTGAGCTTTGGAGAACTTTTTATTTCACTTACCATCCTCCTCACTGAGCGTGGTGGCAAAATAACCTTGCGTCCTCGTCCAGGCTTGTTTACCACTGTTCCAGTTGTTTTAAACTTCTTGATGATTCCTCGGACAATAGATATGGGCAGGTGCAGGCGAGTGGCTATTTTCTTGTTGTCATTGCCTGACTTGTGAAGGTCAACACACATCTGCCTTACTTGAATGGTGTGTTCCTTTGTCTTTCCCATGTAAAAGAGTGGATAAGAGAAATGGCCTCTGTGTCACGTCATATTTATACCCCAGGGAAACAGAAAGCGATGATATACAAATTAAGTGTTCCTTGAGACTCTGACCAACTTTGTAAACTACTGTAGAAATGACAGAAATACTTCAATTACGTTTATTTCCGCGGAATTGTTAGGGGTGCCAATAATTGTGGAACAGGTGATTTTATGAAAAATAATAATTTCTTAATCAGGGATTTTTTTCCCCTTATAATTCACTTGAGTCGAAGGTTACATTTTTCTACAATTTTCAGTGTGAGAATATGCTTCTGCAATAAAATTTAATTTATTTTAAGGCTTTTAATACATCTTTACCAGGGGTGCCAATAATTTCTGAGGGCGCTGTAAGTCCAACTGAAGGAGCTGACCTAGATGCAAAACCTCAATTACAACCATTTGACCATAAGCACTCCCATCAGCAAACCTGCCGAGGGTGTGAATTCAGCTCTCATTTCACTGAGAAACTTGTTCCTCCTGAGGAACCACTGGTGAACCTTGACTGAACCCAACTATTTGCGTCAGTAGCAAGCTACAGTAAATTTTTGATTTTGTCGGGTTAGAATTTACTTGAGAGGGAAGAGGCAAAAACAAAAATGTTAAAGAGTGTCAAGGAGACGGTCTTATGACATTGAATCATTTGGGTTTGTAAAAAATGTTTTTCACCCTAGTACCCCCTTTTGTGATTCCAAAGTTAATGAACCATTTTTGTGTTGATTTTTATGAATCCCTTCAATTATTTTCCTATCTGATGATCCAACCATGGCCCAGTTAAGAGAGGTCAGATTTTCATTTCATATCTTTGCACACTCTGTGATGGCTGGTGTTTCGAGACGCCAAAAGCAGCGGCTTAAATGAAAGGATGTCCAGCAAAATAAGAGAGACAAACCAACGAAAGGAGAGAGAGACTCTCTCTCAAGCTACATGCAAGTAAATATCCATGTAGCAAAACATAGGATGAAATCATATCAGCGCTTAGTCGCTGAATTCGCGCTATAAATACAAACGCTACATCAAATGAAAGAGGAAAGTCCACAGAATCCAACGATATAACCCTTGTCATTTTAAACTGACACCACACTCAAAAAACAGTGGGCATACACTTTACAGAGATTAGCAAAAAATGTTCTTACCTTTGATATTTTGTCATAAAAAACTGAGGGTAAATCTGCGCTCGCTGTTGTTAGCTCAGTGTGTCCATTCTCCAGTCTCCAAGGATTTTTTTTCCAGGGCATTGCTCCAAAGATCTCAGCTCCTTAGCATTCACTTAGCTTGCTTGCAATGCATTTTCCTCTCTGTGATCAGCCTGTGATGGTGTCAGTAAGACTTTGCCAGTAGCCATTTGATTCCATAGGTTCTGATGTTTCCAGCGAGCTTTAAACCACCTTAATCTAAACCTGAGCTACAGCCTTGTGTTCCCAGTGCGTCAAACTGTGTCTGTGGGCCATTCGCATGTACTTGAATAGCGCGACAATATAAACACTTAAATATAAACTGGTTTGTTTGTGCCATTTTCCGCAAAAGTATTGGTTAAATATTGAACAGTCATTTTCAAAGTAATTTTCTGACAGAATCTTTGTGCCATTTTATTGCCATTATTGGCAATTTGACTTGCAATTTCCAGTCAGCTCATGTAGCCTTGTAGTTAGATGCAGTGCAGCATTGTAGACTGGCAGGGTTTAAATTCTAGCCTTGGCACGTATTTATTAAGGCAATTTTAGCATTTTTCTTGGAGATATATGTTACAACCCTGGTTGTCTTCCAGGGCCTGTGTACCCTGTTTTGTATTAGGTACCTGTTGGGGTGGAGCTTGGAGCAAATTAACCAAACTCAGTCCAGCTGCATTCGGTGATTCCAGGGGTTAAAAGACCGGTCAGCGATTAGCATTGGAGACATTTTCTCCCCCACGCACCTCGTTTTATTTGTGGTTTTATGTTTTTGCAACCAACAAACACTACACCGTACTTCATCCACATCCTACACTACTGACAATGCTGACTTTCATATCTCATTGGACAGCCATCTTTTCGTTATTTTGGAGTTGTTGCTTCTGGATAACAAAAAAAGTGCTGTCATTTTTTGGCCAAACCAATCTGGTGTTTCCTTCTTGTTGCAACCAATTGAGCCATGGTTGTAACAACTGGGGGCTCGTCATAACAATTGGTTTCAGCTGCATGATTAGTCTAATTAAGCGGAGAGGTTTCTCCAGCTTAACATCATTGTAGTTGTAATTCATGTTCAGTGAGGAAGCCCATTAGTTAATGCGAGGTCTGGCAGTGTTTGTTTTTGGTGCATGTGTTTATTTGATATTAAGGTTTCGTTTTTGTTGAGTGCGTTGTTTCGAGCAAGAGAAGATGAGCACTGACACTTGCGTGGAAAAGTGGTTGTTTTTGGGTGTTTCCCCTGTTAGGCACAGCGAAGTCACCCCTTTGGGTTTCGTTGTGCACCTGGTAGTGTTGGAGCGAAAGCAGGCAGAACTTCCCCCTCCCATTTCCCTAAAATCGCTCAGGAACATATCTGTGGTCTTCGGTGGGTTGACAGCGTTGCTGGTAACTTTCCCCTGGCCAGCAGGCTATAGGGTATAAAAACCCAGTTCAAGTGGCTCCATGAAGACTTGGGTTGAGCTCTGTAGTTAGTTGTGTGTACGCAGTTCAGTTTAGTGGGGAAACATTCGGGAGTGGGCAGTGCTTGGCATGTAAATGTATGTGTCATGTTTTTTTACATTTTCTCGTTCCTCATTGGTTAATTAGTTGTAATGTCGGGCTTTGTTAAGGAATTTGTCCAAGCTCTGACGGTGGAGCTGTTGGAACAGTATACTAAAAGCCAATTGATTAAAATCGCACAGCTTAATGAAATTGACCTTCCGGGTAAAGCGACTAAAGCAGACATTAAAACTCAGTTGTAGGAGTTCCTGAGATATTTTTTTCTATGTTTGAGCGTATTGCTGATCTCAGAGATTGGCCCGATTCAGACGCTCATGCTGCAGTGTGTATTAAAATGAAAGGCGCAGGTGGCTTTTTCCTCTTTTAGTGCTGCTGACAGTGTTAATTATACAAAGGTTAAGTCTGCTGTGCTCAAAGTTTATGAACTAGTTCCTGCGGCCTGCCACCAGCGCTTTAGGAACAGGAAAAAGGGGGTGAGGTCGTATCTTCAGTTTCCACGAGACCTGGCCACTCCAACTTCCTATTAGTGATTAATAGTCACTACATGCCTATCTCCAACCAATTTCAAGTTATAAGCAGTGGAATGTCTTCCCTATCTCCCAGTGTTAAGGAAATCTTCATACTGATTCAGAATCCAGCATCCAGAGCTTGACCTTCACCTATGACCTTTGGCCTCAAAAAGAGACCGGTCTCTAGCCACAAGGCCATTCAATGTTGTTACCAAGTTTGGTAAAGATAATCTGAAAACGGTGGCCCGGAGAGTGCACACAGACAGACAGACAGACTGACAAATGAAAAAAATTAACCAAAAGAGCGCTGCTTAGGTGACCTTGATCTTTGACCTAGATTCACCAAAATAGTGCAGAATCTAGGTCAAGTAAGATAGACCTTTCGTTTATCAACAATATGCACTGGTTTGAAGTCTTTATGACAATTAGAACCGAGGATATGGCTTCTTATGTGTTTTTGAACTTTTGTGTGACCTTGAACTTGACCATTGACTTAGATTCCTAGGTCAAGCAAGAGAGAATTTTTGTTAATGAGCAATATGCATTTGGTTTGAAGTCTCTACGATGATTAGAACTGAAGATATGGCTTCTAATGTATTTTTGACCTTTGTGTGACCTTGACCTTTGATATAGATTCATCAAAATAGTGCAGTACCTAGGTCAAGTAAGATAGACCTTTCGTTTATCAACAATATGCACTTGGTTTGAAGTCTATATGACAATTAGAACTGAAGAAATGGCTTCTTATGTGTTTTTGAGCTTTTGTGTGACCCTGACCTTGACCTTTCATCTAGATTCACCAAAACAGTGCAGGGCCTAACTTATGTTGATCATGAAATATCAATTTAATACAAAAACAAATAAACAAACAAACCCACAAACAAACGAACAGAGTAATATACAAAAAAGATGTTTCATTTGTGCAGTGTCCCATCTTCATTTACTCTGATAGTGACAGAGACACTGATTTTTGCACGATGACAAAAATCCCCAAGGTGTTGCCTTTATTATGATACCAAGATTATTCAAATCGACCGATACATTGGAGAGATATATTCATTGGAGAGGTTATGGTAAAATTGAAAGGGGGGAAAGACATGGATGGAGCCGCTTAGCCTTCTGCAAGTATTCCAGATTACGGTGGTTGGTCAGCACTGTAAATGTATAGCTCCCTCTAGCCAATGCCTCCACTCTTCACTGCCAACAGCTCTCAGTAGTCCACATCATAATTTGCCTCTGCTGATGTGAGTCTGGGGGGAAAAAAGCAAAAGGGTAAAGCTTTTCAGTAGAATCATGCCATTGGGATATGACAGAGGGCTCCTCCGGATCTGGTAGTTGAGTATAGGAATTGTTGTGAAGAGCCACTTCAGAGAATCGAAGATGCATTGTCCTTCAGGATTCCACACCAACCCCTTTCCCTTGAACAAGGGAATTAGAGGCTGGGAATCTGTGCTGAAGTTCTTGATAAAGCGGCGGTAGAAGTTAACAAATCCCAGAAAGCACATGAGCTCCTTTAGGGACTGTGGGACTGGCCATGCTTCTGCCACCAGCTTCTTCCCCATGACCACCTCCTCTGGTCCGCTCACGTATCTGAGAAAAAAGATGGTGGTTTGGTGGAAGACGCACTTTTCGGCCATAACGTAGAGCAGGTGGTCCAGGAGGCGTGTGTGTAAATACTTCAAATGCTTGTCATGCTCGTCATATGTTGGGGAGTACACCAAGATGTTTTCAACGTAGGCAATGACGAACCTCCCAAGCATGTTTCTCAGCACATCATTTATGAAGGACTGAAACACAGATAGAGTGTTAACAAGTCCATAAGGCATCATACAGCGCTTATCAAAAAAAAGGTAATCCAACTTCAACGGGTTAATATACCAAGTTTATATAGCTTCACCATTTCTATGCAATTTGCCAAGGAAATGGACGTCCTTAGCTCTTCATGGATACCCTTGACTGCAATATTACTGATACGCATGCCTGATGGTAGATTAGAATTTCGTCTTTCCGAGTTTTGGTAATGCGTGAAAGACATTGAGAAATTGACACGTGATTTTTTTCCTTTAGGGACGTTGGAAAAACAAAGTTTCTGTGACTCCTCCCAGAGATCTTGATTCAAAATGAAGTTCAGGCTTTACGAAATGATCTGGCTAGGGTGAGACGTTCAGTTGAGGACATGCTCCATCGCTGTCAGCTTTGGCAGAGGTGGCAAGTATATATACAGTGCCGTGAAAAAGTATTTGCCCCCTCTCTGATTTCTTTTTTTTTTTTTTTTGCATATTTTTCACTATTAAATGTTTCAAATCAAACAAATGTTAATATTTGACGAAGACAACCCGAATAAATACAAAATGAAGTTTTTAAATGATTATTTAATTTATTAGGGGGAAAAAGCTACCCAAATCTACCAGGCCCCGTGTGGAAAAAGAAATTGCCCCCCATTGTTCATGAATTAACTGTGATTAACCAGCTTCAATATCTGCATGCACTATATATAAAATTCAGCCTTGGAAAAAACTGCTTCTCAACTGGGTTTAAAACATCCCACTTTCGCTGTGTGCCTTGTGGTTCACATTACTAGACCTACTAGCCTGCTTACTTACTTTAAGTTACAGTCAGGATGTCCTCTACTCAAGTTCGGTAGGGCTAATTATTTGCCAGCTAACTTTGCCAGCTTGCCATTAGCTAACTCATTAGCCAATTTGAACTCTAGAATTCCTTGCAAGGACAAACTTTGTGCTGCTATCAGCTCTTCGACACGATGCTAATCACAGCTGACTATGTTTGTGGAGAGTGACGACCTGACAGTTCCCCAAATAGGCTATTAGGGAGCAAATGTTGAACCTAAAATTAGACTCTCACAACTACCTAGCTCATTTGCTAAGTTAAGCAACTGGCTAGAAAACATAAGTAATGTTACAGCCGTCCCACTAGCTAACTTCAGCTGATAAATTATAGTTAATGCCGTGGTATAAGCATAGACTATAAATCAGCCTATGGGTCCAAGTTCAGATTTCCTACTTTGCACATGCACATACGGAAGCTCGGAAGAATAGCAAATTAGAGTTAGATTACGATTGATATAAAAATAGCCATTGGCAGTTTTTTTTGTTTTTTTTTTCGCTTTGGAATATGCCACCTTCAGAGTTCTCCAGCGATGCATGACTTGGCAGTTAACATAAAACCAGCCTCTCTCCACTTTTCGCACATCTTAAAGATATCGTTGTTACGGTGCCTTCGCCAATTAATATATATTCCATTATATTCATGTCTTTCATTATCTGAATGCACACAGTCGTCACCTCTTCCCTCCAAGAAGGCTAATTCCTTGCAAATTGAATAGGTGCGAATGTAGTTGAATATTCTGTTCGGGGGAATTTTCCGATTAAGGTGTGTACATGAGCCAATATTCCGATTAAAACAGGCATATGCCTGGGGTCTTACTCGGAATATTTCAAATTGGAAACCTTAATCGGGTTATTGCACATGTTTAAAATGACAGGTATGCAATCGGAATATTCTCATATTCCGATTAACATTGTATGGTGTGCATGTAGACGCAGTCATTGTCCCTCATTAACCCCAGGTGTGATCGTCTCGTAGCAGAGAAACAAATTCAGGGCTCCTACAGATTCAGCCTAATGGTGAGTTATGTTTCTTAATAAATTTTACATTTGTTTTCATGCCGTTCGTATCATTTTATTTTGTTGTGTTTATCTGCCACACATTGAAGGCCGGTCCGTGAAATTATTGTCTGAGGGATGATCATGATTGAGATTGAACTGTGTTGTGGAACATTTTAAACTGGATTGTTGAACATTTGCTGGTTGTATTATTACCTTTCTGTTCTGTTAAATAGTTTCACCGTCGGGCTCTTTCCTGACAGCGCACAGCCACTTCTGAACTAACGTTAATGGACTGCGTGGGACGGTCTGTCTTCCGTGCATCATAGGAAGAAAAGTCAAACACTGAGGGAGTTGCATCTGATTTCAACCTGTTGTTTCTATGAGTCACCAGTACTCCTGCCACATCAAAAAACTTTTCCTCCACGTTTTCAGCTACAAAGTGATCACTACAAACTTTAGCATTGCTGGTAACTGGTGGGTTCTTCCTTTTGAGTGCAGCTAGCCAACGCCAGAGAACAGGTGGTCGTTTAAGTGGCAAATGATGAAAATGTACTGGTTTCACCCGATCTTTGACCGTGTAAATTTCATTTGAACATCCAGGGGCAATGCAAAACATGCCTCCCTTAACTCGCTTTGTAATTTTCTCCTCTTTCTCTGTCATTTTGAATGAACGGATGTAGTTCCTCAGTGCGATCGCTAGCTTGACGAGTTGAGCCCACCACTCCGATGAAGTCATGTCCGGCAACACAATAGCAATGGCGCCCTCCTTTGTTTTGACAGTTGAACTTCAAGGGCAGGATTTTGAAATTTCTTTCTCCATCAGTGTTAAAACTTTTTAAATTTTACATTTTTGTAGGGTGAGAGACCTTCATTAAATTAAGATATTTACATTTAGTATTTCATGTCCTCTTTAAAAAAAAGAAAAAAAATTAAGATTTAGGAGTGGCCTTGTCAAAGTCTGGACTTAAATTCGACTGTGATGATGTGGCATGACCTTAAACGGGCCGTTCACCCATCAATGTGGACCTTAAACCCTCAAATGTGGCAGAATTAAAACAATTCTGCAAAGGAGAGTGGGCCAAAATTCTTCCACAGCGATGTGAAAGACTCATTGCCAGTTACCGCAAATTTTTGATTGCAATTGTTGTCGCCAAGGGTGGCACAACCAGTCATTATGTTTAGGGGGCAATTACTTTTTCACATAGGGCCAGGTAGTTTTGGATTGCCTCAATATATGAAATCATCATTTAAAAACTGCATTTTGTATTTACTTGATGACTTGATATCTTGGTCTATATATATATATATATATATTCTAATTGACTCAAGAGTACTGAGACTCATATGTTTCTGTAGTTTTTATGCTAAGTTCTTGGAATTCGGTTATGATACAGAGCCATGTGCCTGCAAGCATGGGCGGGTTTTCTCAGTGTGAGAGCGATATTTTAATTTCTCATTTGACTTTTCAGTTTCAACTTGCATTTTTTTTGTTTTTGAATTATTTCAGGAACACTTGATTAAAATAATGACAAAAATGGACTTATGGATGACTGTCATCAAAAAGTTCAAATGTAAAGCCACGTGACAGAATGCATTCTGTTTCTTTGTAACACAAAATGATAGGAATATCTAAAGTATCCTCATTTTGATTTTCTAATTATTATTTAGATGTATCACATTATTTATATTATTTGAATGTTCCTCATTTTTATTAACTAATTACTTAGGTATTTAGATAACCTGTCATTTAAATGCAGCACAAATTCTTTAGGCCTTGTGTCTGTGATGGTGCAGTATTTCACGATGTTTGCTACTGCTGGTTTTTCTAATTATTGATTTGTATAACTTTATTAACTCATGAGAGTAAAGATGCAACAAAAATGCAAGTTTCAGGAGCCAGAGTTTTGTACTGAGGAAACAGCACATGCAACTACATCAATAAAAGCCTTTATTTATACAGAACTTTTCCTTCCGGAGTCATAAACTTCATCACATAAATAAAAGCAGGAAAATTAGCAATAATAAAAATGCATGAATGATCATAAAATAAAGATCAAAAAGACATTACGAATTTAAAGCGACATTTATAACGAACTCAAATGAAAATAATAAAACGAATGCCTCATCTGAACTATAACAGAGGAAGTGAGATAAAATGAGATTGTTGGATCAGGTCAGGCAGGGCAGTAGGGATGTAGGGTGAAGAGAATATAAAGGACATGAGAGACTTCAGAATAAAAACATGTTTTTAAGGAGCGATTTTAAGGATACAGACTCCATCAGCATGCAGTTAAATCCTTGGGAGCTTATGGTTTAAAAAATTAAGCAGTTCTAACCAACTGTTTTAAGTAACTTCAAAATAAATGATTACATTTTTCACCAGTTCAATCAATTACTCTAATAAATTTTAAGTTACTTTTCTCAGTTGTACTGAACTGTTTCACTTTTATCAATGTAACATACAAGAGAAGAAAAATCAAGACCTCCGAATGGGATGGCGAGCTGGTGCCTGTGTTTGTCAGGTCAGTCACTCTAGTCTTTCCCAGTCACCTTCACTGGAACATCAGGGAAAAACTAGAGCCAGATACATTAGCACTAGTTTTGGCCACTGGTATATCAGATTTATCAACTTATCAACAGGGGTTGTGTCTGTGCTTTCACATTGTTTAAGTGTATTGACTGAGCATGATTAGCTGCCATTTATGGCTCTGGTTCAGGACCCAAGAGCTGGATTGAAGAGCAGCTGGATTAAAGCTGGATCAGTCTGTGAAATGGGGATTACCTGTGCCAGTCAGAAAGCAGTTCTTCAGGTTAAAAACCAAGTATTTGACCTGCTTAATTTTTTTTATAATGTCCTTTTATGTGATTAGAAGCTGTGTTTATCGCCATATATTATCAATTAATGTTGATTTCAAGTAATTAATATCATCTTTGGGATTATTATTAGAACTAGCTATACCTTCAGCAGCAGTCGTACGGTAGATTTTGTTTTGCACCATTCCAATCACAATCATCATTAAAATGAACAACAATAGAAATTTTATGCAAGATTAGAGACTCATCATTATACTGGCGGGGAAAAAAGAATCTCAGGTGACCCGTTTCCATGAGAGGGAGTGGTATAAAGGTAGGAGATGACCGTCGCCACCCAGCAGATGACACATTGCTGCAGAGACTGGTGAGCTGGGATGTTCATTTGTACATTTCAATATGCATTATTTGTCTCTCTCTCACACACATTGATTTTATTTCATTTTCAACATGTTTGTAATTATTAAAAAAACTTTTTTGTTCTTTATATCAGTCTCTATTTAAAAAACATTTTGATCATGAAATGTAAATTTTATCTTGCTTCAAAGCAAAATTAACCAAAGTTAATTTATCTGCTATTTTTAAAGAGGACCCGACGTGATTTGAGAGTCTGAACTGTCCGGCGTTCTACAAAAACAGACACTTGCTTTAAAGCTGGCATAATGGTAAGTCAGATTTGCTGTTGAATGAGTTAAGAATGTGCTGAGCTTAAAATGCAAGGCCACAGCATCAAATACATTTGTTTAATGGTTTGAGCAATGTACCTACAATATGCCAAGTATTCACAGATGACATTTGTAGGTACACAAGCAAAAATTTTCACTGGACATGGTTTTCCTTCCAGAAGCTCAATTTTTTTGCAGGTCACAAGGTTCTGGAGACATTCCCTCTGGTTTTCAGTCCATGCTGACTTCACTACATCATGCAACATCTGATTATTTGCCAGCCACTCATTCATGCAGTATATCTCTTTCCAACTCTCCCTATATGCGCTGGATTGGGTTGAGATCTGTATCTGTGCGGACTATTGTATTTACTGTGATATTCAAAGACACAGTGTTTTCTGTCACATGCTGCATTACACTGCTAGAAGTTTGCACTGGAGTCATAAAGACATGCTCATCCTCTCTGCCATGTTGACAACAGTCTCAATGTTTCTTTCTGTTACTGTCCAGATGTCAGTGCTCCTGATTATACTACTTCCTGTGGCAGTCCTCTCTGCCCCTGCATATCACTTCTCCAAACCTCCTGAGGACTGTGATCAGATCTACCGAAATGGCACCACAGAGAGTGGAGTGTACTCTATCTATCCTCCAGAGACAGGCGAACCTATTGAGGTGTACTGTGAGATGGACTGTCATGATAGAGAGGAAGACAGCCACGGGGGAGGGTGGACGGTGAGTAATATTGCCAACAAAACAAACTTTGTCGCAACTCTGAGTCAATATTATCATTCAGAATCCTTTAAAGACATTTTTGATAAACAAGCTGTTGTTGTTCAATTCAAAATATCAAGTTATAGCTTCAATCACAGTAAAAACATTGAATCAGTAGTGTTCGCTCACCTATACTCACACACAGTGAAAACGCAACACCCATATTCAATAACCAAAAAGAAAAAGTAACCAATGTTTTTCCATTTAATTTCGATACGAATAGAAAAGGCATTTCATTGTCCATAATACTGTAAAGTTTCATCACAATATCTCAACAATTGTGTCTGATATGCCATTGTGAATGCACAGACCCTACACAAACTGTCAGTAGTGAGTGTGTCCTCCCTGTGCTTGCACACATGAGCGTAAACGGCGAGGCATCGATTCACACAAACGTCGCACAGTTGCTTGGGGAATGTTCCTCCACTCTTCTTGTAGTGCTGCTTTCAACTCGGCGACATTGCGTGGTTGACATTGATGCCGGTGCACACGATGACCCAGTTCATCCCACATGTGTTCAATGGAGTTAAGATTGGGTGAGATGGATGGCCGAGGCAGAACATCGACCCCAACTTATCAGAGAAAGTCTCTGGTGAGGCGAGTAGTATGGGGACCGGTGTTGTCGTGTTGGAACTTGAATGCTAATCGTTGTTGTCCATGGTTGTTCAAAAGTGTCTGGAGAACTCATCCACGTATCGCTGTGCCGTTAGACCTCCTCGCATCACAACAAGTTCACTCTAAAATCTCACATTAATGGCAACCCAGGCCATGACAGCCCAGACCCCCACCAAACCGATTTCTCGCCCGAACACAACTGTCTTAATGACATTAATCCCATACACTTGTTGTTGGTTGTCAGCAAATAACACGCAGAACCTCGATTTGTCTGAAAAAACCCAACGGTGGAGGAATCAAGTCGGCTGAAGATGATGATGTCGAGCAAACTGTAGTCTGTTGTCTCTGAGACGTTCTGTCATGATGTTGCCTCGATACAGCCTCCGGCACCTGAACCCCGCAGCTCACCAAATCACAATCATGGCATGGATGGGGCATCTGTGGCATCCTGTCGTGTTCTGAGCAGTGTCTGCTGCTGTTTGGAACCGGTTCCTCAGATGTATATGCCGGATGTGTCAGTCCTGATGTGCTGTCATAACCGGAAGTTGTGCTGATCAGGGGCAGTTGTGAACACTTTCTGTCTGTTAGTAGCAATGCTCCAGTCTGTTGATGGTGGACTGACTGACCCTGAACTGGCAGGCAACCTCTTTTTGAGATGTTCCCCATGCAGCATCTCCAAAGCTCGCTCCCTCTGCTGTTCTGTAAGCCGCGGCATCCTGACACTGATGCTGATGCAGATGATCCACTGTGCCTTTCATGCGTCCAATGTTCCAATGTTCCAAGTCATTGGGAGGTGGTCTCTGTCTATACATTAATAAAAACTGGTGCAGCACTTCTGTAGTCAGAGAAACACTATGTACCCCTGACATCGAACTTCTCTCTGTTTCTCTGCGCCCGTTTTATCTCCCGCGGGAATTTCCGCAAATATTTATTACTCTTGTGTACATTCACCCAAAGGCAAATGCTGCAAATGCTACATGGGCTATTGGAGATACAGTCCACCGGCTTTTGAACATTGCACCGGACGCCCCTAGCTTTATTATGGGTGACTTCAACCACTGCAAACTCGGGAAGTCTCTCACAAACTTTCATCAATATGTTACTTGCCCCACGAGGAATGCGAGGTGTTTGGACCTTTGTTACGGTTCCATAAAAGGTGCATATAAATCCTTTCAGCGGGCTCCGCTGGGAACTTCTGACCATAGTGTGGTTTATTTGTGTCCGGTGTATAAACCTGTCCTGAAGGATACAAAGCCCGAGCGGAAGTTGGTTCCGGTCTGGTCAGCGGAATCCATTCAGCGCCTTCAGGACTGCTTCGTTTGCACAGACTGGAATCTATTTGTGGATATTTGTACAGACTTGGACGATTTGACTGATACTGTCACCTCATACATAAATTTCTGCGAGGATTTGATTATTCCCAGGAAATTAATTTCCATCTTCCCAAATAACAAGCCATGGGTGTCAAAAACAGTAAAAACCAGAGGAACATCAGTTTTAAAAAGGGGGATATTTCCCGTAGCAGGGAACTACAAAAGGAAGTTAAGCGTGAGCTTAAACTTGCCAAATTCAAATATAAAAATAAGGTGCAAACCCTCCTAAATTCTGGTAACTCCAGGCCTGCATGGGAGGGTGTTAAATCGATTATGGGCCTGAAGTCCAGTAAGAGCCTTATTTTCCTTGCTGGCATGTCAGATTCTGAGCTTGCGTGTAATTTGAATCATTTTTATAATCGTTTTAACACTTGTGATTTTAGTAATGAGCTATCAGTTTACAGATATGCTCCCCTTGCCCAGATGGATGCATCCATTGACATAAGTGAGGGCGCCGTGTGCAGACTTTTTAGAGGAGTGAAAGAGAGAAAGAGCCCTGGTCCAGACAATATTGGGGGAAGACTTTTGAAGAACTGTGCCGAGCAGTTGGCTGGCATTTTTGCTTTTATTTTCAGGCAATCTCTCCTGCTCTGTAGGGTCCCTCGTCTTTGGAAAGACTCTATCATCGTCCCGGTGCCCAAGATTAGAGCACCAAAAACTCAAAATGACTTTCGGCCGGTTGCTCTCACGTCTCTCGTCATGAAGACGTTTGAACGCATCATAAAGGCAGAGATCTTGGGCACAACCCAGAGCAGCTTGGACCATCTACAATTTGCCTACAGAGCAGGCAGGGGTGTAGATGATGCCGTCAACACCCTTCTTAATCTGGTACTGGGTCACCTTGAGGGGTCACAAAATTTGCACGTCTGCTTTTTATTGATTTTACCTCTGCTTTTAACTGTATACAACCACACATTTTAGCCGACCGTTTGACCAGCATGCATAATCTTAACCAGGGTTTAGTTTGCTGGCTTGTTGATTTTTTAACGAACAGACCTCAGAGGATGAGGTGAAGGGTTTTTTATCTGATGCACTTTTATCCTCCACCGGCTCCCCTCAGGGCTGTGTCCTCTCACCACTTTTATTCATTTTATACACAAATGAGTGTCGAAGTCGGCATGCCAATCGGCATATTATTAAATTTGCTGATGACTCCGTGATTGTGTCACTGCTCAACATAGACGGCAATCATGGTCCAGTGGTGAATGATTTTATTGATTGGTGTGAGAGCTCATTTTTAAAGATTAATGTTCTTAAAACCAAAGAACTGGTTATTGATTTTAGGAAGAAGCCTCCACCAAATTCCCCTGTTTTAATTCTTGGTCAAGCGGTTGAAACTGTACAACAGTACAAATACTTGGGGACCATCATTGACAACAGTTTGACATTTGAGGCCAAAATAGATGCGATTTGTGCAAAGGCCCACCAGCGCATGTATTTTTATCGCAAATTGAGAGGTTTTAATGTAGACACTTCTTTTATGAGGATGTTTTATTCTTGTTTTATTGAGTCCGTTTTAACCTTCTCTTTTATTTGCTGGTTTGGGTCCCTCACTGCTAAGGACAAGAACAGGCTTACTGGTATAGTGAGGATGTGTGGCAAAATTGCGGGGACAAATTTTGAGGAGCTCTCTGTCCTGTATAGAGCCAGGGCGACCAGAAGAGCTGAAAGCATCCTAACTGACCCCAGTCATCCGCTGGCCTGCCAATACAGGCTACTGCCTTCTGGTCGCAGGTACATGGCAGCAAAGGTCAGAACAAACAGATTCAAAAACTCGTTTGTACCAATGACAATTGGCCCCATAAATATGTTGTGTTGATTGGTTCCCTAAAACATTAGTGCACTGTATTTATTTATTTATTTATGTATTTATTTATTTATTTATTGTGACTCGTGGTGAATGTGCATGTTGTTGTCTTTTTGTATTGCTGTGCTGTTTTTTTCTTTCTGCTGGCTGTGAAACAAATTGCCCCCTGGTGGGGATAATAAAGTTTACTCAATGCTAAATGCTAATGTCTTGCTTTGAACTCGCATGTCATCCAAGTGATGAATTCAACCTGCTGTAAATGACATGACTAAGTTGTGTTTTGGAGATGTGATCCTCGAACAGACGCACCTACTGGGTTTGAACCCGGACTTGCACAAATTCCAGCTTTTAACCTTCATATTACAATATTTATTCTGTGGTAATTTTTAAGCTACAATTTCAAAAATTAGGCATTGCATTTTCACTTGTGTTTCAGAATATATTTATGACTGGTTCCTTCCTCACCTTAATCAATGCTCTGATATAAGGTACAACTCAGTTCTAAACAGTTCAATTTGTGCAGCGCTTTTCGATTAAGACCTGTCTAAAGGACACTTTACAGAATGGCAATCGGGCAGATACCTGACCTAAGTCTGCAAAAGAGCTTATGAGGTAGAAAAACTCCCGATAGAAAGAAACATCCTCAAACAATACCGAGAAAAAAACTGTCCAATGGGAAGAAATCGGAGGGACTCAGCTATAATTGCGGAGCCTGTCCTCCCCTGGCTCGGTACATAAACGTTTATCGGACTTAGTCATACAAGCCTATTCAAGTCCATTTATAGAGATGAATTTGACTATACGGGTGAGTTTTACTCAAGTAGTGAATGTGACTACAAAAATATGAGGTGAAGATGAGTTTACTGGTTTGGGGGGCCTTCAAGGTGTATCTGCAACTTCTGGGTGTGACTAGGCATGAAGGTAATTAAATGTATTAAAAACCAGGACACTAAAGAATGCTCACTGCTTCCTGGCTGATAGTGTCACGCAGTTCATGGCCTCTTTATGTTGCTCCCCTCGGGCCGCAGGTATGCGGTGCCATGAGAAAGAACAAATAGACTCAGTAACTCCTTTCTCTCGGTGGCCGCTGGGCTCTTGAATAAGGTTGGGTGATTTATTTCTTCATTTATTAGATTGTTGTGGACTTTTGTATCGTGTCCTGAATTGTTTTGTAACTGTTTCTTCCTGTTGCCGTTGTGGTTCTTTTGACTGTTGGCTGCAAAACTATTTTCCCCATTGGAGATAATAAAGAATACCTTAAACCTGAAACCTTGTAAGGAACAGGTCTGAAGTATTCCTGGAACTCTCCATGTCACAGGCTGAGGTATAGGAGCGACCAGAAAAGAAACAAAGGCTGACCATCAGGCATTGTGGTTTTCAACAGGTAGTAAGATACAAACACTATGTCCCTACTTAATTTTAGATTTAATTCATTTTAGAATTTCTAACCCGGAGTCAGTCAACTGTCCAGTATTGTCATAATCCACAAAAATTTCTTGTTTACACTATGCCACTGAAATGGCCGCAGAGCATCATTCATGATTTTCATGAAAATCAATTGTTGTGTTTTCTTGTCTGGTAGGGGCACAGGCCAATCATATTTATACCCTAAATCGTAGAAGTTTCTTCCCTTTAACTCCATTGTATGCAAACTTTTGCGTCAGTTTGTTTATCTCCACTATTCTTACAGCCAATCACACATCATGTTTGCTTTAGGCTACACCTTTTACGGTTGGGATTTTTTTTTTCTGGAAGAATGCATAACAGGCATAGAAGTTTTACCAAAGTATTTCACAGCTAAAATAAGCATCAGAATTTACTGTTTTTATTTGCAGTTGTGTCATTATTTTGAACATTTTTGCTTTTGTTTGCCTGCTAGAATGAAACACACTCCTGGTCTTTGTATTGTAGTAAATTCAATGCTTTACATGATACAAGATGAAAAACAGGCCAAAATGGGCTCTTTTGCACATTTTTGAAATATTGTTCCAGAAGTTGAATTCTTGGAAACTTTCTGTCATGGCTCCTATTCCTAATCAACAAAGAATCTCCAAAATTACAGTCCCAATTCTAATTCTTAATTTTTTAACATTTTTAATAAATATGTAAGCTTATGAAAATAGGCATGAGAAACTGGTCTTTGATGAAAACTGACAGTCTGGCCAAAACGGTGAGGTTCCCCATGCAGTTGGCTCTTGGATGAAAGAGGTTAGTAAGATGGTTTTCACCTCTCAGGTGTTCCAGAGCAGAAAGGATGGCACTGTGAACTTCTACAGACCCTGGAAACATTATAAGGATGGCTTTGGAGATTTAGATGGAGAACACTGGCTGGGTAAGGTACCCTCTCATTAAAATTGACATAATCTTGAGGCCTCTGGCAAGGATATAATGTAAACTCAGCATACGATACGATACCATACCATACCATACGATACGATACGATACAATACACTTTATTGTCCCCATGGGGAAATTTGTCTTGGACTACAAAGTGCTCTGCAGACATTTCTGTCTCAAGGAATCAATAAATACAGCAATAAAAATGTACAATACATGCATATCTATGAAAAATTCAACAACATATTGCACATTATTGCACATTGTTTATTGTTTAATATACAGTTAAAACAAGCATAGTAAAAAGGGATACTATTAAAATACGCACTTTACATATACATATATGCACATGCACATACTTACATATAGGCACATATATACATACACACATGTACGCACGGGTATGTATACATATATGTCTGTACACACTCATATGTACATGAATGAATGGATGAATTTGTTTTTTTGGTCAATTTCTTCAATTAGAGCATCTGAAAAAGTGCATTGATTGGTCAGTAAAAACGGACCAAAAGGTGTCGGCTGAAGCTACAGCTTATTGTGCCGACCCTCTGTACATAACTGTTATTACATGATGGAAATAAAACACATGGGGAAAAACAAGAAACCAAAAAACAAAACAAAACCCGGACTGGATTAATATTTTGTCATGTGTTTGCAAGTGTCATATAATTGCCCTACAAGTATCAATAATACTGGATTTATACATTTTTTTGAACTTATAGATTGAGGAACAGCTTTTTAATTTGTGGTCAAGGTTGTTCCAGAGATCCACTCCCTTTATGGATATAAAATGGCTTTTTGTATTAGTTCTTGCGTAGCTTTTTTGAAAGACGCCTCTGAGTTCATGCTGGCTCTCTATATATACTCATATAAACATACACATGTGTACCTACACATACACCCAGATACATTTTCACCAATACATACGTACATATACATACATATATTTACATACATACCATTTCACTCAAATATCCATGCTAACACATTCATCGTACACATACACAAATGTACATACATGCGCACATACATGCATGAAACCCCTGACGCGACTCTCGGACAACACATGCAGCTTAAAAAAACATTCAAGAGTCTGATTGAGGTCGGAACAAAAATTCAGTATAAATTACTGTCATTGAAGCCTGATCTAGAACTTTGTCAGTCTGTCTTGTTAAAAATACCAGTCAGGCCCTCTGCTTTCAGTTCTGGGCTTCACTCCATTTCTGTTGTGCATCTATAGGACTAGAGAAACTCTTCCTTATTACTTGGCAAAAAAAGTATAGCCTGAGGGTGGAGATGGAAGATTTTGAGGGAGGAAGTGTCCATGCCAGCTACAAGAACTTCATGATCGGCCCTGAGTCTGACTATTACCGCTTGTATCTTGGCGACTACATAGATGGAGGTGCAGGTGAGCAATGGAGCTGCTGGTGTATACACGTGTGTGAATTTGCTTGCAAGCATGTGTGTTTGTGTGTGTATATTTGCATGAGAGAGAGAGAAAGAAAAATGAGGGAGAGAGAGGTGAAAGGCTGCTTTGGAGACCTTTTGGTTAGATTCTGAATATGTCATTGTAATGTACCTGCACCCCATGGTTCTCATGAGCCTATGATCTTCATTTGATTCACTAATTCCTAGGTAACGATCTACGATATTCTGATGGGAGGCAATTTTCCAGCTTTGACATGGACCTTGATGGCTCTTATTACCAGAATTTGGCTGAAAGATATGAGGGAGGATTCTGGCATGGCTACAGGGTTTACGCCAACCCCAATGGCTTGTACAGATGGGGACGGCACTCAGTTTACACTTCTGGAGTCCTCTGGAGAAGCTGGAAGAGCTACTATTACTCCTTGAAATCCATCAAAATGATGATCAGACCACTGTCTCTGGAAGAAGCAGAGGGCAACGACCGTGGCTCGGTACATGGTGGACATGGTTGACATGGCCATGTCACAGGACATCACAGGCATTTCCAGTCCTTTTAGCAATCTGTCGTGAAGATGCTTGTATTAGAAAGCACATTGTGGTTGTTTGGTCATCAAAAATTCCTGATGATGAAGAATTAATTTATTCCTATTTTTTCATCAGGTCCAATTTAATTCCTTCCAATACTTTTTACTATTTTAAAATTAAGTTCTATGTTGGCAATCACCCTTTTCCGGGTGACACCGTCCTGTGAGCTATGTGGCTTCTTGTATTCATAGTGTTGCCTTGCAAAATTGTTGGAGTGAAAATGTGCAATTCTAGCAAAAGTGTACTGCAAATGAAAGTGTATGACAATCAGCAAAAATGACTGCATTCAATAAACAGCACTGAAAATGACTGAAGTTTTCAGGTGAGTCATCTCAGGACGCGACTTGCTCTCACTTTTTAAATGATTATTTTTTTCTCATTTCAGTCAATATATAAAAACAAAATCTTACTTTGAATGTTTCTCAGTATCCAGAGCAGTTGCAGGTTTAGTTTTACTTTTGTAAAATGCTGAAGAGGGAAGAGTTCAGAGCACCAGAGTAAAACAAGCACAATGAAGACAACAAAACAATCCAGAGGAGGGGAAACAAGGCAGAGGAACATAAATACATGACACAATAATTCACAGAAATGGGAAAGTGACACCCTGAGGGAGGGAAGGCACTGACACAAGAAACTAATTAATCAATGAAGGACGCTGCACTGGAACTGACGCACACGAGGGCTGCAGGTAAAAACAATCGAGGAAACACCCAGGATGTGACTTTACTGTCTCTTGGCCATCTTTTTCTTAAAAAGGCGACTGTGTTATTGCCTCAACATTAAGATTATATAAAACAGTTTTTGTGCTATTATTTTTTTAATTGGTGTTTTTAAAATTTGAAAATAAATGTTTTTGACACTTTGGTATTATAAATTCAACTATGTAGCAGCAGTACGTATATTTTAGCCCAAACCCTGGTTGTCTCAGCCAGTAGGTTGAGACTTGGCTATAAATCAAGAAGACAGTGATATCAAACATACATTAAAATTAACTCAAATATGGGGTCCAAGTGCCGGCTCTCTCCCTCTGTGTGGTCTACTTGCACTTGAATTGTGAATATAGGCCACTGGATGGCAGTATTTACCTTTTTTTTGTTAAGCTCAGACTGGTTTGGGCATGTTTCGGGCATGTCTGAAACAAGTCCCAGAGAAAAGAAAAAAAAGTCTGAAAGGTGGGAGGGGTCTGCAAAAGAGTATATAAAGGGGAGAATTGAGACAGTAAAGTAGTAGGAGAAATTGCAAGAAGAAGGATACATGTGACCAGACCTGTCATTCTCTTCAAGACCTGTGAAGTTTCTTTTGTGGATTTTTGCCTGTGTTAGAGCATTTTCCTCACCCAGGACATCACCAAGCCACCCCACCAAAAAGGGACTGTAAATATTTCAGTTTTTTTGTCTTGTTAATCAATCTTGGTCAGTAGTTTAGTTAAAGTCCTTGTTTTGTGAATTAAATGTGTTCAAGTTTTTAAAACTGTGTCTGTCATCCCTTGCTGTTGCCGTTGTGTTGTAAATGTAATAACAAATTGGGGCCATAACAAATTGGGGGCTCGTCCGGGGTTACACCAATTTGTGAGTCATTTATTAAAACATTTAAAATTGTAAAATTGTTTTTTTTTTTTATTTTCCTGAATAAATATATTGACAGATCAACAGCAATGGATAATTTCTTGGCATCACTAACTGTTGAGGTTTTGAAGTCTTTTAAAAAGACAGAACTGCTAGAAATTTGCAGACATTAAGAGCTGACAGAGGTAAAACCAGCCATGCGAAAAGCAAGACTGGCTAGAAAGATAGTTGAATATTACATTGATGAAAATGTGTTTGCACAAGGAGATCTGGAACAGTTTCCAGTGGAAAATCCAAATATAGAAATGGAACTTAAATTAAAAATGCTAGAGAAAGAAAGGGAGGAAAGAGAAAAACAAAGGCAGTTTGAGTTGGAAAAATTAGCAAGAGAAGAGAAAAAAGAAAGGGAGGAAAAAAAACAATGAGAATTTGAAAGAGAGAAAGAGGAAAGAGCAGAAAGAGAGACAGAGACAGAGAAATTTTGAATTAGAGAAATTCGATAGAGAAGAAAGACTCAAAATGGAGCAACTAAAAATTAAAATTGAAACAAAAAATACATTTTGTGCCAGTCAGGAGGTAAAACTGGTGCCTCCATTTTCGGAAAAGGACGTAGACAACTATTTCCAGTGTTTTGAAAAGGTAGCAAAGATTTGCCAGTGGCCAAAGGAACTCTGATGTTGCAAACTGTCCTCAAGGGTAAAGCTCAACAAGCCTATTCGGCTTTGTCCGCAGATGATTCCTCTGATTATGAGGTTGTCAAAAAGATTATTTTGAGAGCTTATGAGTTGGTTCCAGAGACTTACCGACAGAAATTCAGAGGTCTGAAGAAATCTGAAAATCAGACTTATGTTGAATTTGCTAATGAGAAGCAGGTTTGCTTTGAGCGCTGGTGTACTTCTATGGAGGTCAAGGATGATTTCAACTCACTAAAAGAGATGGTGTTAGTTGAAGAATTCAAGAACTGTGTTAAAGATGATGTTAAGACCTACCTTAATGAGAAGCAAGCACTGAATTTGCAATCAGCTGCCAAATTTGCAGATGAATATGTTCTCACACATAAGTCCAAATTTCAGTCTAGCAGTAACAATAGATGGTCCCAATTTCAGAAAAAGGGTTACGGTGATACCCAAGATTCCTCACCCAAAGACAAAGACAAATCTGGTGATGGTGCTCAGAAATCCAGTAACAGGTCTGATCAAAGTGTGAAAGCTGACAGTGACAAAAGTGGTCTAGTTTGCAGTTATTGCAAGAAATCTGGTCATGTTACAACTAACTGTTGGTTCCCTAAAGCTAAGAAAGAAAAAGAAAAGGATACCAAACCAAATGCCTTTGTGAAAACAAGGTTAGAAACCCCTGTAGTAGATGACCGATCTGCTAAATTGCCTGCTTCTGGTGGGGCTAAAAAGCCTGATACTGCTGACTTTGTGAGGGAGGAATTTCTTCCATTTGTGTCAGAGGGATTTGTGGCTCTGAATGAGCATACTACTCCTGTCCCCATATATATCTTAAGGGATACCGCAGCTTCTCAGTCACTTTTGTTGATGGACTCCTTGGAGTTACGTGATGAGACCGCTTCAGGGGATTTCATACTTGTACATGGTATTGAAGGGAGGACTGTATCTGTACCCCTGCGCTCTATATTCTTGAAGTCAGATTTAGTTACAGGACAGGTAAAGGTGGGACTTATGTCAAGTCTACCTATCAAGGGTGTCTCTCTGTTGCCAGGCAATGACCTAGCTGGGGGCAAAGTAGTTCCCCCTGTTTATCTTACTTCACAGCCGAGCACTGAAGATGGGGATGAGGACCCATCTCTGTATCCTTCTTGCGCAGTGACTCGTGCTATGGCCAAGAAGGCGAAAGAAGAAGATGTTGTGGTGCTGTCCAGCACATTGAATAGTCAGGACTCAGGTGGTTCGCCTCATGACTCTGATTAGCCTACTATGGTTTCTCCGTTTGAGGACTTATCAGATACTTATATCAGTTCTTTGTTCAGCCAGCCAGATGGGTCTGGTGATTCTGATGTGTCTGGAGACTTGTCTCTGTCCAGAAAGCGATTGATTGAGGAGCAAACTAATGATCCTGAAATTTGTGTACTAAAGAGGAGAGCCCTTCCTGATAAAGAAATAGATGCAGTTCCAGTTGGGTATTATCTCAAAGATGGTGTGTTGATGCGGAAGTGGCGCCCTGCTGATATCCCTGCTAATGCAGATTGGGCAGTGGTCAGGCAAATTGTTGTTCCGAAGGTCTACAGGAATGAGATCTTAACAATGGCTCATAGTTTACCTTTAGGAGGTCATCTTAGTGTTAACAAGACTGTTGATAAGATCATGAAACAGTTCTTTTGGCCTGGGCTTCGGAAAGACGTTTCCAACTTTTGCAAAACCTGTCATACTTGTCAGGTAGTTGGAAAACACCAGTTAGACCCACCTGTAGCTCCATTGCAGCCTATCCCAGCATTTGGGGAGCCATTCTCTAAGGTCATTGTTGATTGTGTTGGTCCATTACGCAAGACTAGATCTGGAAATCAGTACTTGTTGACAATCATGTGTGCATCTACCAGATTCCCCGAAGCCATACCTCTACGTAACATCAAGGCAACTGCAATCTCGAAGGCTTTGATAAAGTTCTTCACGTTGTTTGGCCTTCCCAGGGAAATTCAGTCAGACCAAGGTAGCAATTTCACTTCAGGATTGTTTCAGCAGGTTGTGTATGAACTAGGTGCAAAGCAGATTCTTTCTAGTGCCTATCATCCAGAAAGTCAGGGTGCCTTAGAGCGGTTTCATTCCACTCTCAAGACAATGATGGGGACTTATTGTTATGACCATGAGAAAGACTGGGATGAAGGTGTTCATTTGCTGTTGTTTGCAGCTAGAGAAGCAGTGCAGGAGTCTACTGGATTCAGTCCGTTTGAGCTAGTGTTTGGCCATGAAGTGAGAGGACCTCTGCTATTATTCAGTGAACAATGGCAAGAGGAAGAGCCGCACATCAGTCTGTTAGACAATGTTAGCAAGTTCAAGGAAAGATTGTGTGCAGCTTGTGACCTAGCCAAAGAGAACTTGAAATCAAGTCAGGGAAAAATGAAAACTTGGTATGATCATAAGGCTAGAAGCCGTGAGTTTAAACCAGGAGACAAGGTCCTTGTGTTGTTTCCCTTGCAGTGCAATCCACTGCAGGCTAGATTTCAGTATCCTTATGAAATTCTGACAAAACTCAATGATCTCAATTACATTGTGAAGACTCCAGATAGGAGAAAACCAAAACAATTGTGTCACATTAACATGCTGAAGCCTTATCATGACAGAAATGCTAGGGTTGCAGCTGTCACTTCAGATTCTCCTATGGCCGAGATTTGTGAAGATGAGGGGGAGTTTCAAGATGATGAACCTAGAATTAAAGCTGAAGTTCTTTCATGTAAATTGTCATATTCTGAAGTGTAGCAAAATCTTGATGCAAAACTCCAGCACTTAGAACCCTCACAGAGAGATCAGTTTGAGAGGTTGATCAAGAAATATGAGGATCTGTTTCCTGATGTTCCAAAAAGAGTTTCTATAGCCTCTCATGATGTAGATGTTGGTGATGCCAAACCAATAAAACAGCATCCGTACTGGATGAATCCTGAAAAGAGAAAGATTGCTGAGAAAGAGGTTGAGTACATGTTAGAACATGATATTATCAGACCCTCTAACTCAGATTGGAGTTCACCCTGTGTGCTAGTTCCAAAACCTGATGGAAGTAATAGATTCTGTTCAGATTATCGCAGAGTCAATGCTGTAACTAGAACTGATGTGTTTCCAATATCTAGGATCGATGATTGTATTGATAGAGTATACCAAGCAAAGTTTCTGACTAAGATTGATTTATTGAAGGGTTATTGGTATGTGCCTTTAACTGAGAGGGCCAAGAGCATCTCTGCTTTTGCCACACCATCTGGGTTGTACCAGTATGAAGTCCTACCCTTTGGAATAAAAAATGCCCCAGCCACGTTCCAAAGGATGATACAGTCTACAATCGCCGGATTGCCACACACGGGTGCGTACATCGATGACCTGATCACATGGAGTGACTCCTGGGAAGAACATCTAAAAGATGTAGAGACGTTGTTCCAGCGCCTGACCCAGGCTAACCTGACTGTTAACCTGAGCAAGAGTGACTTTGGTTGTGCTCCTGTCACCTATCTTGGTTACGTCATAGGCCAGGGTAAGGTGGCACCCATAAATGCCCATCATGGACTTTCCAGTTCTTGACAACAAAAAAGCTTTGCGCCGCTTCCTTGGAATGATCGAGTACTACCGCAAGTTCTGCAAGAACTTTGCTGAGATTGCTCTCAGTCTCACTAACCAACTGAAGAAAGGCGTAAAGTTCACTATAATGAGGCATGCCAGCGAGCCTTCGATCGCCTGAAGTCTCTGCTGTGTCACTTCCCCATGCTCAAATCTCTTGACTTCAACCAACCGTTCTCCATCGCGGTCGATGCTAGCGACCAAGCTTGTGGATCTGTGCTGTTACAGAGAAGTGACTCTGATGACATTGAGCATCCCGTGGCATACTTCTCCAGGAAGTTCAATCGCCACCAAAGGAACTATTCCACAATAGAGAACAAGCTGTTGGCTCTGGTTCTATCTTTACAACACTTTGTTGTATATGTTTGTACAGGGCAAAAGCCAATGATTGTGTACACTGACCACAATCCGTTAATGTTTTTGAGTAAGATGAAAAACAAGAATCGGAGATTCTTGTTGAATTGGAGTTTGATTTGACAGGAGTTTGACTTGGAAATTAAGCATGTAAAGGGTGCTGACAATGTGATTGCTGATTGCTTATCCCGTGTTTGAATATGCATATATATCATGTGTTTATTTGAAAATTGTATGATATGTATATTTAGACAAGTGTTCACTTAACCATTTTGTATTGCAAAGAAAAATTTTGCCTTTATGAGTCAAAATTTTTCCCTTTTGGAATGGAGGTGTAATGTGAATATAGGCCACTGGATGGCAGTATTTACCATTTTTTTGTTAAGCTCAGACTGGAGCTAGGTTTGGGCATGTTTCGGGCATGTCTGAAACAAGTCTAAAAGGTGGGAGGGGTCTGCAAAAGCGTATATAAAGGGGAGAATTGAGACAGTAAAGTAGTAGGAGAAATTGCAAGAAGAAGGATACATGTGACCAGACCTGTCATTCTGTTCAAGACCTGTGAAGTTTCTTTTGTGGATTTTTGCCTGTGTTAGAGCATTTTCCTCACCCAGGACATCTCCAAGCCACCCCACCAAAAAGGGACTGTAAATATTTCTGGTTTTTTTGTCTTGTTAGTCAATCTTGGTCAGTAGTTTAGTTAAAGTCCTTGTTTTGTTAATTAAATGTGTTCAAGTTTTTAAAACTGTGTCTGTCATCCCTTGCTGTTGCTGTTGTGTTGTAAATGTAATAACAAATTGGGGCCATAACACACTCGACTGAAAACCACTGGTCTGAATCAAAGAGGGCAGGCCAAATATTTAAACATGAAAAAAATTCAGCATCTTGAAACTTTCTGCTCGGAAATCAACATCCCTCGAATTACTGTCATTCAGTAACTGCTTCGCTCCCTGAATGAATCACCTGACTGGTTCGAGTGCGCCAATCAGCTGATTCACTGACTGACAGGTGACAAGATGAGACAGTTTTGAATTTAAGCGCCATAAAGGCTTTATAACAGCCATACAGAAGGCAGAATTTGTGGGATGTAGCCTAACAATCTGTCATTCAGGTCATGATTCAGCCCTTGCCTGAGGTTCACATTCACTGTGTTAACTCGTTTACTTTCTGAGGGACGGTGCGTTCGCTCACGGACCGGATGCAGCTTTACTTAGAGTGCAGAGACGTGCGATCAGGGTAGGCAGTGACTTCTCCTTTTTATGGCTAGATTTGATAATCCTGTTTCCACATACTCTGCCTGATTGACAATCAATTTTAACTTTTTTTTTTTTTTTAAACCAAACAATTAAGATCTAGCCAAGGCTATATGTAGCCTGTAATGATTAAGCGATGAGAGCGACGAGTTGCCGGAAAGCTCACTCGGTAAAGGCACTGCGTTGCAGTGCGGAAGTGTCTATCACGTCGCGGGTTGGAGCCCTGGTCGTACCAACCAGCAGTGGTCGACAGCTTTTTCAGCGTAGCGTACAATTGGCTATAGCGCTACAGGGTTTCAAATTTGGAAGGAACTGTCGGAAAAGGGATATAAAATAAACAGCTTTGTTCATTGCTCAAGCGCCTCCTGTTGGCCAGACGGACGCTCGTCAGGAAGACTCTAAGCCTGGTCATGTTCGGGAATCCTCCACCCTTGTTCTGAACTTGTGAGGATTCAACCAAAGAGTGTATAAAAAGCAGGGGCTGACAGGCACGTGCTTAGACGGAGAGCCGCGAACTGTCTTTACTCTCCTGAAATGGCAGCAAGGGGTCGCAAACGAGCAAGTTCACCAATTGGGCATTCCAGATTCGGGTGGAATTGGAGATGCCAAATTTTTTTTAAAGAAAAAAAAAAAGGGAGATGAGAATAACAAGAAGGTTCATTTCCATTTACGCTTTGATTCTAGACTGCATTAGAAAACTCAACTACCTCAGTTATTCCATGTATTGTTTTGACCTTTTGTTTATAGGTTTATTTAAGAAGACTGGATATAAACTCCCTATTTTTTTTTTTTAATGGCATTAATATGTACGTATTTAAGGGGGAAAATAAAATCGTAAACATATTGACCACACATTGTACGAAAGGTTTTAATACTTGTTAATGGCATTGCTTAGCTTTCTGTCAGCAAATATGAACAAATTTGCTCTCATGGGCATTTTAAGTTTGATGCACTGAGCAATAATGTCATGAATGAAACTGGCATGCCATTCTGCCATCTAGTCTTGTAAATTAGTAAATAAATTCTCAGATTGCTAATCAAGAAAATTAATAATGAGTTATCGTTTGTTTAACGGTGAGGATTCAGCCTCCCCTAACTGACCTCTGATGGCACGTCACTGTTTGAGGGGCAGTTCTCTGTGTGTGTGCAGTACGCGAGTGGGTGACACAGCGCCACTTTCAGCACAGTACGTGAACGTGGATCAGCGACAGTTCTCTGAGTACAGTGGGTTCGCGAATCATTAGTGAGTGGCAGCGCAAACGTGAATCACGCTGACTGCGTCGTTCACCAAAGATTCACGAGTGATACAGTGGCAGAACGCGGCAGTTCCACTCCCGGCCGGCACGCTTGCTGCTGACCTGAACTGAACTGAGAAAGGAACAAATCAGTTCGTGAAGTGATTCCATTCAGTACGTCCATTCAAAAGATTTGTTCATTTGAACGAACCGTTCGCGAACAACTCAACACTAATATTCACTGGTCAATTTAGCATTTGTATAGCTGTGCTGTGTTTGAACTTGAGCATATTGGCAAAAGGATTCTCAGTCATAAACCGGCTTTGAAAACAACAGTTGAATATTTAGCGGTTAATTATAGCGAAAATACAAAAAAAAAAAAACATTGCAGTGATTATACTGCTGAGGTCTTCCAGTGCAGAGCATAATGGCGAGAGGACTCTCAGATAGGCTGGCTAAAACAATAGCAAGTGCAGATTTACCCACAAAGAGCTTTTATGACAAAATATCAAAGATCAGAAATTTTTTTGGTAATCTCTGTCGCATTTAAAGTGTGTGTCTGCTGTTAATTGAGTGTGGTGTCAATTTAAAATGACAAGGCTTATTTCGTTGGAATCTGTGGACTGTCCTTTTCCATTTAAGGTATTGTTTGTATGCCTATCACAAATTCAGTAGAAATGCACTGATTATATAATGTTATTTTATTTAATGTTTTTCTCGATGCTTATTTACTTGCTTGGTGTTCGGTTTAGGTAAAAACGGTCATCGTGAACTTTTCGCCAAGTTTCTTAGCTTAAAAAGGATATGCTGCATGACGAGGTTGCTATTATACAGGAAACATGCTGTATTTATTATGCAAATTCATTGCCCCCGTTACAGGGCCAATGAATTAAAAAACCAGTTTTCATTGCAACAAAACCATTGACTTACATTTGAACATTTTCTCAAAGAGCTCTGAGCAAAGAACTGAATGTTTTATTGGTTTGTATGGCTTTCCATAGTCAATTCTTCTTAATTTAACAAGCCAATCTTTCAAAAGGGCTTTATTATTTTTTGTTGATTGATGGAAACTCATTTTGCCGTATTTTCCAGATGACTGAATGACATTATTATTGGTGCCAGCAACGGCAGCACAAGATTTCCCCATTTTCACTATGCTGCCATCAACCTCTGTGTACATTTTGCTTCAGGGATCAAGTGACCACTTGCTCTCGCCCTGATGAACAGATTTAGTAGAAAATTGAAGTAAGAGCCACGTGGGAGAAGGAAATCAGAGGTGACAAAGGCATCTGTTGTATCTTTAAGTTCATGTGTGTATTCCCAGCTAGCAATTTTTTGTTCCCAAAATGTTCTGAGAATGTTACTTTGAATGTTCTTGTAATGTTTTCAGCGGGAAGGTTTTTTTAAGTTCCAAGAATGTTCAAGGATAACATTCTCTAAAAACATTTGAGAAATGTTGGGTGATAACCTCCTTAGAATGTTAAATGACAACATTGCTATAACATTACGCCCTAACGTATTTGAAACATTTTCAGCAGGAAGTTTTTTTCAAGTTACCAGAATGTTCTAGGATAACATTCTCTAAAAACATTCAAAAAATGTTGTGTGGTAACCTCCTTAAAATGTTTTCAGACAACCCTGCTGGAACATTTTCCCCTAAAGTTCTTGAAACATTTTCAGCTGAAAGTTTTTAATGTTCCCAGAATGATACTATTTTATTTTGGATAACGTGCTTTGAAAAAATCTATAAATGTTTTGAAATAACATCTTATTTAAATATTTAAACATGATGGCAACATTCCCATTCCATCTTGAGCCTAAAATTTCCTGACTGACCACTGGTTACTAGGATCACTGATAATGTATTTAACTATTGGAATTGGTCTATTAACTCATGTAACAAGTGTTTACCACTAACATTTTCATGATATAAAAATGATATCAATATTAAACAGTCTTTCAGCAGAATTACTTCTTGATTTAACGCTTTAACACTTTTTTTTACCAACTTAACAAACCAACATTCAAAAAACAAAAACTATACATTTTTTTTTAGTATAGTTAAAAAAAAGATTGAGTCCCAGTCCTCAGACAGATGTGGTGCTTCTGTCCCCTCCCTCTGGACAGGTGACAGACTTGTGTCCTCAGTCAGAGGGTCCACCTGCATGATAACAAATACAGCACTTAAAACCAGAATGGTCTCAGATTCATCAGAGGCTGTTTTGGTAACCCTTTAAATTACAGGCCATTAATTAGGTTGTAATCACTGGAAATAACCAAGGAATATCCAAGTAAAATGGATGTAAAATCTTGTAATAGCACAAAAATGAGTTTACAACATTCAAGTAAACAAGACAGTCAAATGTGACCTCCCCCTGCATGCAGGCTCACCTCGTTCACACACTACACACCTAGTAGTTTGCTGTATCCACAGCTAAAGCCTGGAGGCCACGTCATTATTTGATTCTGCCTTGATTACTTCAGTTAAAACTAGTAACTCCATTCTAGTCCCAGGCAAGGTGGCTTTGATTAAAATTTTAATGAAAATGGAGTAGTTTCGTTGGAAATTATGTGCAAGTGAAGCAGCAATGATACCGCAGACACACAACATCCCTCCAAACAAATAACTCAACTGCATCATTACATACCTTCTTATTTGTTGCACATCAATATGCTCAAATATCTAATTATAACTAGAATTCATACAATACAAGCCCAAACATAAGCCTGATGACAGACAGACATCTTAATCATAACACACACAAACCACCTCTAGTAGGGCAGGGTATCGATTCAGATTTCCCAAATTGATTGATTCGATTAGGGATATTTCAGTTACAATACTATATATGTATAATATTGTAGGTATTGTGTGTGTGTGTATATGGGCCAGGCTCACGAAATGTGCGCCACCCCCCGGGTACTGAAAAATAATGAATGTCCCCATAGAGCTTATCTGTGAGTGTTTTTTTAATCTATAGGTGCTATGGGATCATATTCTAAAGCCGTGCGACGGCGACGATTTTCATTTTTTCGTGGTACCTGGTCAGAGTTGGGTCACTCAACTCATTTTCTGGGCCATTTTTCTGCCTTAGTTTTAAGACATGCATATTTTCTCAAGCCTCATACGTGCATAGATATAGCTATATATCTTCTCAAAATTCCCTGATATGTATAGAAGATGGAAAAATGGTATGTAGGTAAAATACTGTTGGGATTGTCAACCCTGTCATGGCCCTGAAGTCGGGGTACGTTTTGGGTGCGGCTGCAAAATTGCCTCACACGAATGCACACGAACCAGCAGGTCCTAATACACACAGAAGCAGTCCATAAGCTGTTGGTCCACTTTTAGCTGCTCCTCATTGTCCATGTTTCCCTCTAAACTCAGACCCACCGAATTTCTACGGTCTCCGGTCTACACTTGGGTATGTCGACCCGTTCTACAAATGTGTCTGTATGTTGTGGATTCTAGCTTTCCCTGCATCCTCGCTAGTAGAAGAACCGCTGTACTCAACGGTAGCAAACTGTAGCCGATAACAAAATTGAACTTGTGCTGCCAGATTTCCGCACTGCATCCTCCACTTTCGCCGCTGCGTTTCTTAGAACAAGTTCATTTCATTAGATCTATATTCGAGTATAACGTTAGATTGCGGAATTTGTTCGCCGCTTCGTTATCAGATGGCAGCCGTGTCTCTCGTTTCATTTGGGAGAAGCAGACTCCATGGCAGACCTGGAGAACAGCGTTCTGCAGCCTCTTCCGGCCTCCACAGAGCTGGCCAGTCAGAAGAAAGTGGGCACATGGGGAGTGGGGGCCATAGCGGAAGAGCCACCCCAATGAGGCGTTTCAGGCAGAGACTACAATAAACTACAAATGGGGTTTTTTGAGGATGGCAGTACGAGCAAAATAAGTACCCTTTATTTATTTTGCGTGATCAGGAGTACTCTAGGGAGTCAAAAACCAAAATATAAACTTGGAAAAATAGCAAATTAGGTCCCCTTTAAGAAAAACTGACTTTGACATTATGTCCATGAACTGTTAATCTTCCACAGACATTTCTGCATGCTCATTACAGTGCTGTTCCACAAAATCTTGGTTGTATTGCCAACCCAACATTTTTTCCAAGTTGCCTATGGAGATACGGTAAACCTGGACTGAAGCAGCAACATGCCCATCCCCAGCTCTATTATGGCCGAGAGGACCAATAAGACCATTGACGACCCACCCAGGACGAGTCTGTACAGTATAGGGCCCACTACCCATGTTGTTAATTACTCTCCAAGGCTCCAGCGCTTTAGGAGTGGTCACACCAATAAGCAACCCAATACTTGCGCTTATTAGTGTCATTTCAACATCACTCAGGTAAGGCCATTTCCTTTCTTCCTCTTTGGAAACATTTTTATTATCCCACCGGTATGGAATACCGTGGGATATAGTCATCGCCCTGTCCGTCTGTGCGTCCGTCTGTCCGTCCGTCCGTAATCATTCTCATTTCCGGAGCAGAACTCAAAAACTATGCCACTTACAAACTTCAAATTTGCTATGGAATTTACTCTTATGGTGTAGTTGTGCCTTTTGGGGGTTTCAGTTCCATGCTGCCCATAACTTTGGAAATTTTCACCAAAAACAGCCCTAATATTGCAATTTTGTCTCGTTTCCGGGACAGAACTCAAAAACTATGCCACTTAAAAACTTCACATTTGCTATGGAACTTACTCTTATGGTGCAGTTGTGCCTTTTGGGAGTTTCAGTTTCATGCTGCCCGTAATTTTGGAAAATTTCACCAAAAACAGCCCTAAAATTGGACTTTGTCTCGTTTCCGGGACAGAGCTCAAAAACGATGCTACTTACAAGCTTCATATTCGGCATGGAACTTACCCTTATGGTGTAGTTGTGCCTTTCGGGGGTTTCAGTTCCATGCTGCCCATAATTTTGGAAATTTTTACCAAAAACAGCCTTAAAATTGGACTTTGTCTCATTTCCGGGACAGAACTCAAAAACTCTGCCACTTAGAAAATTCAAATTCGGTATGGAACTTACTCTTATGGTGTAGTTGTGCCTTTTGGGGGGTTCAGTTCCATTCTGCCCAAAATTTTTGATTTCTACTCCAAAAACAGCCCAAAAATTGGACTTTGTCCCTTTTCTAGAGCAGAATTCAAAAACTCTGCCACTTACAAACTTCATATTTTGTACGCATGTTATTCTAGTGATCCCATTGTGCCTTTTGGGCATTTTGAAATCATGGTGCCCAAAATTTATCCGTCCGTCCGTCCATAATCATTTTCATTTCCGGACCAGAACTCAAAAAATATACCACTTACAAACTTCAAATTTGCTTTGAAACTTACTCTTATGGCGTAGTTGTGCCTTTTGGGGGTTTCAGTTCCATGCTGCCCATAATTTCGGAAATTTTCACCAAAAACAGCCCTAAAATTGGACTTTGTTGCGTTTCCGGGACAGAACTCAAAAACTATGCCACTTAGAAACTTCAAATTCAGTATGAAACTTACTCTTATGCTGCAGTTGTGCCATTTGGGGGTTTCAGTTCCATTCTGCCCAAAATTATTCATTTCTATACCAAAAACAGACCAAAACTTGGACTTTGTCCCTTTTCTACAGCAGAATTTAAAAACTCTGCCACAAATCACGAATTATGTGGAACCGGTGGATATGTCATCTTCTGATGACTCTTGTCTTTAGTGACAGGGATGGCCTTTTGAGTATACACATCAGGTAGCCTCAGATACTCATTTTCTTTCAGAGCAGCCACTTCCAATCCAGACAGCTTATAACCACCGACAGGCTTTTCCTGGTCCATGGTCCTAAGCAATATCTCCACTTTCTGTCCAGTTGCATTTAGCGGCATCATCAGTGCTTCAGTGCAAAATGTTGCAGAGCTGCCAGGATCAAGAAAGCCTTATGTCTTTTGCCCAACTTCACTTTCCCTGGAACGACTGGCAGAGCACATTCCTTTGACCCGGCCCCAATATGGCTCCCCGCATCCAATACGCAAGAGCTTTTGACTCAGGTTGTTCTTTAGGTTCAGCGTTAGTTGAAATTTCATTAGCTTTTATGTGCAGAACAGTAGGGTGATTTCTGTTACAGGTGTGGCATGATAGACGTTTCAGACGGTTCTTACCCATGTGCTCTTTTTTCAAGCAACCAAAGCACAAACCTCTATTCTTGAGGAATTCTATCTTTTCCTTACCGCATTTCTGTTTGAATGGCTCACACATATCCATGGAATGTTTTTGTTACAAAACAAGCTCTGAGTTTGAACAGCATTTCCAGCTTCATGATTTAACTGGTATTGATCCAATTTCTGTTTGCTACTGGCCTGTTCTGACAGTGGAGAAGAGAGGTAGCAAAGCTGCTGCTTTTAGTTTTAAAAGTCTTCTCGCCAAAGACTGGATCTAGCGCAGCCCTCATTTGCTTTTCAAGGAAGTCAAGAAGGTCCTTGAATCTTGCTGGGCGATTATGCTTTTCTCTGAGATAACAAACAATCATTCTCCACTTATCGCGAAGACAAAATTGAAAGACAATTTTGAAACAAGAATTCTCATGTTGGTTGAATTTTCCAGCTCATCAATAAAACCGGCTTCATCCATTGCGTTAAAGCAGCTTCTTAAAAAGAATGTGTAAGACCGTAAAGCTGAAGCATCGCCAGACTTCAAGACTGAACAATTCAAAGCCTCGTCTACGAAAGCAGATGTTATTTTAACTCTGTTTCCAAAGTTCCACTCAAGCTGCCTTTTTGGTTCTCCATATGCGGTTTGTGGACTCATGTAAATACAACTTTGCACCAAGAATCTGGGCTGCCCAGCGGTAAATTGCTCACAATAATAAAGCCTGTCCTGTATATTATCTGTTTTGGTCTCTATTCTTTGCTCAAATGCTTTGATAAAGGATCTGAATTGCAGGGATCACCATCAATATAGGAATGTTTATAGATGGCAAAAGGGACAATCTCTGCTGTTTTACGAGCTTTTCAGTGATCCCACTTTGTTTTCTCATCACCTCAGTAAGAGCACTGCTTTGGAGATTAGGTTCTTCACTAGTGATTAGTCTCGGACTTTTCCTCTCATGTTTTAACCATTTGTGCCACAGGAGAGTGTGGATCTGGAGACACTGACAGAGGTACAGGAGCTGAGGATATTTTCTGTGTTCTTGTAGCTTTTTGAACTACTGCAGGTGGTATGTGCTGCAGGAATTTTGATTTTATATTCCTGGTGTTACCTTAACAAAAAGAAACTCAGACGACTCAGAGAAAAAAATCAGTCGGATGCAGAGAAGTTAATATCCAAGCCAAAGTCAGTTTACTTTTTCTGCAGAAAAAGGATCCTCGCATACAAGTCAAGTGAGCAAAAATCAAGGATGAATACAGTTTCTTTCTCTCTGGTTTATGTAGGGATACTTCATGACATTTTCATCCCTCTGTGCTGATTTACACATCATGAGGTAATCTGGAGAGCTCTCCCAATCTCACGCAGCCCATGTCAAGCTGCGCTTGGTTGCGCACATACATCTCGTTAGAGAGGACAGGTGTTTCCCTCCCTATCGGCTCCATGGCTCCAACTTATCCTTATGCATTCCGGAGCTTTCTGTAAACACATAAACTGAGAGAGAGAGACAAAACATCTCGCCCCTGTTATGGGCCCATCAGGTCGGCATGGCTCCAGATAAGCTATATGCCATGACACACTGGTCAGATTTATGGAAACTTACAGCTATGCAGGCCTAGGCTAATCAGGAACATGCAAGAGTGCACCCTAAAGACCCTAAAGGCCTTAAAGACTATGAACCAAAGCAAAGTAAGAGCAAGCATGGATAAGCAATCAACAATAATTGGCTGAATCAATAAAAAATTATTCCACATTTCCCCCCTCTTTATAATTGATTATCTGCCAGCATGCCACTTCTCTCAATTTTCAGCATGTACTTCATTCTTGGGGAAGATGTGTCATCATATCATAATTACTCTCCATTCTTTTGTTCAAACAAACCCTCCAACTCAATTACATTGTTGTATGATTCCTTCAGTTCCTCGGGCAGAGTATACATCTCATTGTCCTGCAATAGAAACATCTGATACTGCCGATTAGTACTCAATACTCTTGATATCATTCCTTTAATTATGGGAATACCACAGCAACTGCAGAAGAGCAGTGCTGCAAATCCCCCAATCACAATGTTATGATTCTGCTCTGCCTGGTCTTGTTTCTCTGCTTTTGATATTTGCCTTATTTGGTATTTGAACTTTGCAATGTCTGACCGTTCTTAGATATGTGTACTGTGTACTGTTATCATTGGTTTTTTCATGTATTGACTTAGTTTTTACTTAGTTTCCCTCCGGTCCATGTTTTCCATCATGCATTGCACTTCGTCTTCCCGTCTGGTCTCTCCTCTTGTCATTGTTCACTGCCCCAGTCCTGCGTGTCACTCTTCGGGTGATTTATTGGATTCTAGATTTCAGTCTTCCTTCCCATCTTGTTTGCTTACTTCACCTTACTTTTCTATCTTACTAACCTTACTAACCCTAAAAACAGAATACAATGATTTGCAAATCCTTTTCAACTTATATTCAATTGAATACACTGCAAAGACAAGATGTTTAATGTTCAAACTGAGAAAATTTATTTTTTTTTGCAAATAATCATTAACTTGGAATTTAAAGGCAGCAACACATTGCAAAAAAGTTGGCACAGGGGCCTTTTTACCACTGTGTTACATCGCCTTTCCTTTTAACGACACTCAGTAAACATTTGGGAACTGAGGAGACCAATTTTTGAAGCTTGTCAGGTGGAACTCTTTCCCACTCTTGCTTGATGTACAGCTTAAGTTGTTCAACAGTCTGGGGTCTCCGTTGTCGTATTTTACGCTTCATAATGTGCCACACATTTTCAATGGGAGACAGGTCTGGACTACAGGCAGGCCAGTCTAGTACCCGCACTCTTTTACTCCGGAGCCATGCTGTTGTAACACGTGCAGAATGTGGCTTGGCATTGTCTAGCTGAAATAAGCAGGGGCGTCCATGAAAAAGACGTTGCTTGGACGGCAACATATGTTGCTCCAAAACCTGTATGTACCTTTCAGCATTAATGGTGCCTTCACATGTGTGTAAGTTGCCCATGCCTACACCCCCATACCGTCATAGATGCTGGCTTTTTGAACCTTGCGGCTATAACAGTCCGGATAGTTCTTTTCCTCTTTGGTCCGGAGGACACGACGTCCACAGTTTCCGAAAACAATTTGAAATGTGGACTCGTCAGACCACAGAACACTTTTCCACTTTGCATCAGTCCATCTTAGATGAGCTTGGGCCCAGTGAAGCCGGCTGAGTTTTAACTTGCACTTGCAGATGTAGCGACGAACTGTAGTTACTGACAGTAGTTTTTTAAAGTGTTCCTGAGCCCATGTGGTGATGTCATTTCCACACTGATGTCGGTTTTTGATGCAGTACCGCCTGAGGGATCGAAGGTCACCGGCATTCAATGTTGGTTTTCGGCCTTGTCGCTGACGTGCAGTGATTTCTCCAGATTCTCTGAACCTTTTGACGATATTACGAACCGTAGAAATCCCTAAATTTCTTGCAATAGGTCGTTGAGGAATGTTGTTTTTAAACTGTTCGTCAATCAGCTCACGCATTTGTTCACTAAGTGGTGACCCTCGCCCCATCCTTGTTTGTGAATGACAGAGCATTTCAGGGAAGCTGCTTTTATACCCAATCATGGCACCCACCTGTTCCCAATTAGCCTGTTCACCTGTGGGATGTTCCAAATAAGTGTTTGATGAGAATTCCTCAACTCTCTCAGTCTTTTTTGCCACTTGTGCCAGCTCTTTTGAAACATGTTGCAGGCATCAAATTCCAAGTGAGCTAATATTTGCAAAAAATTACATAATTTACCTGTTCGAACATTAAGTAACTTGTCTTTGCAGTGTATTTAATTGAATATAGGTTGAAAAGGATTTGCAAATCATTGTATTCTGTTTTTATTTACGTTTTACACAACATGCCAACTTCACCGGTTTTGGGTTTTGTAATACTAACTTTCTAATGAGCACTAAGGGATTGTGTAGTTTCACTTACTAATTGATTAACAAGTTCTCTGCACTTGCCCTGTTCTAGTCTCGCCTCTTTTCTCTCCCTAATCTCCTTTGCTGCATTTCTGTGGAAACTCCATATCTGATCACGCTGTCCTTTCTCTAATTATCTATGCACGTTAGAACTCCTTGACTGGAGCCGTTTGTTTGTATATAGGCTTGTCCCGTGATCCCTGTCTGCGTTTTGGCTTCTGCCAAATTTCATGTGATTAGGTTCTCCCTCATGTGCTGCTCCCTTGTAATCAGTCTGACTACTTGCACCTGTGTTTCCCCCCCATGTGATCTCCCTAGAAGTGTATATAAGGTGTCTTCTCACAGTCATTCTCTGTCAGATCGTTTCTCGTGTTTACCTGTGCTGCTATTTCTCTTGCCTCGTACTCATTGCATCTCTGATTCTGACTGGATTGGCCGACTACTGATTTTTAGGCTTGCCCTTATTGGATTACTGTTGCATCTGTTTGTTCGAACCCTTTTTGCCCGACTACGATTTTGTGGATTGCTGCCCTGTTTATGATTCGGATTGCCCTTTGGTTTATGAGTTTGCTTCTCCTACAAACCACTGCCTGTGTACCGAATCTGTTTTGCCTGACTACGATTTTTTTGTTTGCTGTCCTGGTTATGATTCCATTTCTGCCCCACGGGACTTTTGGATTGCGGACTCTGTACTGTTGCCTTCTGCCCTGCGGGGGTCACCTCCTCGCTCAATAAAAACCTTTGCTTTTGCAATCATGTGTTCTCATTTGGTTCCGGATCGATATCTCACACACAAGACTTACTACAGACATAATTCCAACCTCCAGACATAAGCCAGTCCCACTAGGAGTCTGCCGATGCTGGTGCGAAGTCCCACTGTTGTGCATCAGATATGTCTTTTAAACGTTGCAAGGCTTGATCAATCACCCCTCCTGCCTCATCATTAGCTGGTATATAGGTACAGTGGGCCCTATAAGCTGACAGATCCTGCCCTGTGCCGCCGTTAACAAATACAATGAGCAGTAGTAGCATCCTGCAATTCCAACTCGGACAATTGTTTTTGACTACATAGATCCTTTGAAAACTCCCATTCAGGGCGCAGTCCCCGGCTTGATCCCTTTCCACAGAAATCGTCGCTCGGGCTCCTCCAGGTTGAGAACTCTGCTTTCTGCTTCCCAGTGTCTTCTTTTCAAAGCCCACCGATCACAGAAGCACCACTCGCTGACTGGCGCATTCGCTTTGACCATTTCACTAGCCTCGCCTGTTCATAGAGGTCGTCTCCATTGCCCCTCTGCTAGGTGTGGGCTGTCACCCATGTACCACGTGTTACCCACAACCTTAAATGCGACAAACACGCCGACTAGATAGTACCAGGACTGTATGTTAATTCATACTTCACTTCTGACACCACTTCACCAGACACGGGGGTCTTCAGTCCTCTCCCCAGCACTATTTGCAACTTTTCTGCAACTGGCTTGCGAGGGGGCAAATCTGCAAATTGCAATGCTTAGTAGATTGCTGGGGGTCCGGATCACAGAACCACCATCTGATCCCCTGCAACCTCACTTTGTTAATTTCCCTCGAACATGCGCATTGCCTCCCATGTTGTAGGACCTGTAGGAACCACCCCGCGCCCCAGTTTAGGCATTATGTCCCTCCCCAGGAGGTTTACTGGGCACTGTATGGACACTAATACAGAGCAGAGTGTAGCAATTCCCTCAGGATCCTCAAATTTGAGTTCCTCTGTTGTTACGTGCTGTTCCGGTGCCCCATCCGCAGCACAACTTTGTGTCGTATTAGTGCTGAGCTGATGTGGAAAAATTGCACTTACTTTTCTGATAACAGTTCTACATGCCCCCGTGTCACATAGAAAAGAAATTGGTGTGTCATTTACAATCAGGGTTTTCCAAGCACTCGTCGCTGCAGCGATTAATGCAAACAATTTAATTTCATCATAGGGAAATGGCTCCCCAGATACTTACCCTTCCTCCAGGGCGTTTAGTCATTCCGAATTGTTCTAGTTACTTTTTTGTGGATACCCACAGAAAATCATTAGTTTCCCCTGGCACCCCTAGGTTACCCCCACAAACTCTGTGCCATTTCCTTTGACACATCGACTATATTAAGTGGGGGTAAACTGGGGTCGATTGAAACTAATCCATTACGTGCAGTTGACACTGCCATGGCGCATTTAACTATACTGTTTACATTCATTGTAGGCGCAACATATGTTTAAAATGAACAGACACAGGGACAGATAAGCCATTTTACTAAATCCCTTTTCTTTTTTTTTTTTAAATATGAATAAGTCCGGAGACTCTACTGACTTGGAGCGGAAATAAACTCTTCATCGGGTTTGAGACGGACGGGCTCTATATGCCACGCCCCCCTTTGTAGCTGGACTATTGTGATTCTGCCTTGACCATGTTCATCCCTTGTTCCATGCCATGTTTTAAGTTCTGTGCCTGGCCTTGCCATGATTGATTCCGGTATTTAATGACCACTGCTTTGTCTGACTCTTCTTTGTATTCTTTGTATAATGTATTGTGAATTGGTTACTTTGATTTGTAATGTCTTAGATTACTTTTCCATGTTTTCCATTTTGCCATATCACATTCCGGTTCATGTTTTTCATTTTGCTTTGCACTTTGTCTCCCCCGTCTGGTCTCATGTCTTGTCATTGCACACAACCCCAGTCTAGTGTTTCACTCTACGGGTGATTTATTGGATTCTGGTTTTCAAACTTCCTTCCGATCTCGTTTGCTGGATTCACTCTTCTTTTCTATCTACTAACAATACTAACAGTTTATTATTTTCTACTGAGATTACTAACAACAACTAACCTTGTATATAATACTAACTTACTAACGAGCACCAAGGATTTGTATAGTTACACTTACTAATTGATTAACAAGCTCTCAGCACTCGCCCTGTTCTAGTCTCCGCCTCTTTGCTCTCCCTGATTACCTTTGCTGCATTTTCTGTGAAAGCTCACACCTGATCGCACTGTCCTGTTTCTCATTATCTATGTACGTTAGAAACTCCGTGACTGGAGCCGTATGTTTGATTATAGGTATGTCTCGTGTTTCCTGTCCACGTTTTGGCTTTGGCCAATTCCATGTGATTAGGTTCTCCCGCATGTGCCTTCCCCTTGTAATCAGTCTGACTTCCTGTACCTGTGATTCTCCCCATGTGAGCTTCCCAGAAGTGTATATTAGGAAGCTGCCGGATAGCTCACTCGGTTAAGGCACTGCGCTGCAGTGCAGAGGTGATTATCACGTCGCGAGTTCGAGCCCCGGCATACCCACCGGCAGGGGTCGGCACAGAGTATCAGAGTAGCGCACAATTGGCCATCGCGCTACAGGGTTCCAAATTGGTAAGGGACTGCCGGATTTGGGGATAAAATAGTTGCTTTGTTCATTGCTCCAGCGCCTCCTGCTGGCCAGACAGGCGCTCGTCAGGAAGACTCTGGGTTTGTTCATGTCCGGGTATCATCCGCCCTCGTTCTGAACTTACGAGGATTCAACCAATGAGTGTATAAGAATCAGTGGCTGACAGGCACGTGCTTCAGAGGAGAGTCGTGAGCTGTCTTCACTATCCTGTGTTGGCAGCAGGGGGTCGCATACGAGCAAGCTTTGTACATAGTTCACCAGATTTGGGTGGGATTGGAGATGCCAAATTAATAAAAAAAGTGTATATTAGGTGTCTTCTCACAGCCAGTCTCTATCAGATCGTTTTCCTTAGTCTTCTTGTGCCACGTTTTATTTCTCCGCGATTACTCAGTGTTTATCTTTCTGACTGGACCGTCCGATTTTTTTCCTTAGTGATTTTGGATTGTTGTTGCATCTGTGAGTTTTGACCTTTTTCTGCCTGACCACGAGATCTTTGTGCTGCCCTGGTTACGATTTGGATTACGCCCATTGGATTCTGGTTTTGCTTCTTTGACATTCCTGTACCTGTGAACCAGACCCATTTCTGTCAGACCAAGATTACTGTGATTGCTGCCCTGGTTCTCGACTCTATTTTTGCCCAACTGGATTGTGATTTTTGGAGTGTGGACTTTGTACTTTTGCCTTCTGCTCTGCGGGGGTCCTCCTCCTTATTAACAAAGCGAGTTCTACTGCATTGCCTGGTTCTCGTGACTGGTTCCTGATCGCACCATTACACGGACTCCCTCCAAGTCTATCCTGACTCACCCAGATGAACCTATACACCCGCTGGAGGAGGAGATACCACTTTACAATGTGACTGATGTATCCACGTCTCCTCTTCCTGGATTTTTACTGCTGTTGGTGTGGTCAGGAGCACTTGATATGGACCCTTCCACTCCACTCCACTTCCACTTTTTTCCGACACACCGCACCAGGATCCAATCTCCAGGCTTTATCTCACCAGGCGGCAATTCCGCTACTGATCTAGGAGGAAGCATATTTTGCATCTCACGTTTGTTAGTCAACATTCTATTCATACTCTGCCAGAGTCGCTTCTTGTGTTCTCTGCAATAAATGTGGTAACTTAAAAGGTTTCTCATGTACTACGTCATAAGGTGACAACCCCAACCCCCGCTGTGGGGTTATCCTCATGCTAGTTAATACTAATGGGAGACATGCTACCCAGTTCCATTTAGTTTCTGCCATGGCTTTGCGCAGTTTTGCTTTCAGGGTTCCATTAGTTCTCTCCACTAATCCTGCTGACTATGGATGATATGCACAATGTTGTGTTTTTTTTTTTTTCCCGATTCTAATCCCAATTTTGCTCCCAAATGAGTCGGTACTTAATTTCTAAATTCTGGCCCATTGTCGCTATATAATGCTTTTGGAACCCCCCACCTAGGAATAATTTCCCTACTCAGGATTTTTGCAATGTCATTGCATCTATAGCTTCCACCCCATTTAGAAAAAGGTCATATCAATAATAACGCATACCTCTTCGCTTCACACAGTGTTAATACAATATATATATATATATATATTTTTTTTTTAGGAAAGAAGTGATAGTACTTTGGTCTATTAATCCCTTGGTCCCCCCTCTTAGTACAAGGCACTGCCCATGCACCAAATCTATAGCAATATGGAAGAGGGATTTTGGTAATATATAGGCTTTCCATTGGGTCCTACCCACCCGCCATCAGTGTATTGTGCTCCATGTGATGCCCATTGACATTTTTCTTGTGGGGGAGCAGCATCATGCTCTGCTCGCAGCAGGTCACATGAATATGGAGTCTTCAGGTTAGTGTAACAGCCCCACAAGAGTGTGTTTGGCTGCTGTCCTTGTTTCTCTGCGTCAGCCAAACTGATTGGGTTAACATGTTTGGTGTGCAGAGGGCCACAAGCAACACAGATTCAATCTCAGGGTTTGATAGAGGGGTCACCTTGAGTCCAGGAAATGCAGTATTATTAAATAGGACTCCTTTTACACAATGGAGAATACACTTTTTTTTTTTTCCCTCTCAATGAATTGTGATTAAGCAATCCACCTCAGTCTAGGGTTCCGCTAAAAGCATGGAGGAAATGCACAGTCAGGGCTTATTAGCCCCAACACATCCTTACATTTCTCCAAATCATCAGCAGAACCGGATGGAGTCACTTTAGACCATGTTACAATTTGCAAAAAAAATTTTTATATTTTTATTCACAAGAATGGCTACATATTTAATATTAGTTTTCACTTTGGGCTCCTAGCAAATAAAGGTTCCCTCAGTCAGTACCTTTTATTTGACTGTCCACTTAATCAAAAAAAAATTTGGAAATTGCAAGCAAAGTAATATGTGATCACGTTACAAGTGGATTTTTTTCAATTATATGATGGTCCCCCTTTTGAATTTAGTCTTGCGTTAATACTTCAAATTGGATTTCACCAAATCTATTTTAGAAGGTAAACTTTTAAGCTGAAACCCCACAGTTGAATCCCCAGCTGGCCAGCTCATCACTTATCTTCAGCAGTGCTCTCTGTGGAAAAGTTCCAAGAGGAGTTAGAGACAAACGATAATGAACAATTTTGTTTTAATTCAACTCGTTCGGATCATTCGCTGTAAAAGTTAAATAAACAGATTAAGGTTATCAGCCACTCAGTTCCTTTGCCATGAAGACACTCGTTGACAATTCCTGTTCAAAATGGAGAAAAGATTTTTAATTGCATTTCTTTGGTCAGGGAAACTTTCAGTCACATTTGCTCATCCGCTTAGCGCTTCCCCATCTAAAGATCTATCGATTCTCTAATCCCCCAATACTTCATTTGATTTTTTTAATATTAATTTAATATGTACCATTAAATTTCATATTATATTTTGTATTTACTGGCACTTTCTGATCATTTTACCTGAATTTTTTTTCCTTCAGATAGCAACTAAGATTTTTTAATGCTTGATAGAAAAACCTCTGCATCAATTGATTTTGGCACACAGTCTCTTATTGTATACACTGTTAAACAGCACTTTGGCAAATTTTGAACACACTGTGTTATTCTTGTTTCTACTTTTCCTTCATTGTCCTTCAGATATATGCTTCTAGCACACCAATCCCACACAGCCTAATTATTTGCAGAAAAGTGCTTAGATTTTCTAGCTCTTTAAAATATTTACCAAATTCAATTAGTGTAATTACTTCATGCTCATAGAGGATATCACTAGTAGTTTTCTCTGCAATGTATTACTACTGCCAAATATTAGAACATTTAAACACTCACTTTGTCCTGCATCTTAAAAAAATTCAGTTAGCACTGAAAATTATGCATGAACCGTGATGAACTCATGAGTGAATCATGCATGAAATAATGCGTGATAATTACATGATTCATGTCCCCTTATTATAAAGTGTTACCAATACATTTTTATGCATGTGCCTAATTATAAAGAATATAGCCTGTAGCATGTATGACTTCTCACTCCAGGGCGAACTGAGCTGTATTGAATCAGTGCCAAGTGTAGTTAATCTGCTTTTAATCCCCTGAATTCAGTTTACGAAAGAGCCATTCAGTTTTAAGTGATCTTTAGTCATTGTCCTTTAGAGATAAGATCTTGAGCAGATTTTTTTTTTTAAATTGCGTTTTCCTTAATGATTGATATAGTAAGCTCACTAAAAATAAACTGTGTAAGGCTCCGCAAATAGTTTATAAATAGTTTTTTTTTTTGTGCATTCAAGAGTCGTTATGGTCAAACTAAATTCATATTGTACACAACTTTTCTAGCTGCAGGCTTTGCAAACATTATATTTGAACATCTGAATGTTTATGACAAATCATTAAAACAAATACAGATGATGCAAAACATTTTGTCATGAAAAATTGGCTAAATATTGCCAATTAGCATTTTAAAACAAAACAGTATATAAATCGATAAAAATTCAAGTTCTTTTAGTAAATGAATTTTACTGAGACGGGGTGAGAGTAATCTTTGACATAGGAATGGATATAAGATACTAAATTACAGGTTTGCAACAGGAAAAATAATACAAAACCCAAAACCAGAGAAGTTGGCACGTTATGGAAATCGTAGATAAAAACAGAATACAATGATTTGCAAATCCTTTTCAACTTCTATTCAATTGAATACACTGCAAAGACAAGGGGCTCTAATTTCCTGGCGCAGCGCAGGTGGCGTAGCGAAGCGCAGCCCGCGCAGTGGTAATTTCGTAGGGCGCAGCCCGCGTAGTGGTAATTCCGTGAGGCGCGCAGCCTTCAGTAGACCAAGGTGCGCCGAGATGGGTGTGGCGGCGTAGTAGGGGGAGGTGTCACATATTCATGAAGACGCAGTGACAATTTCGTAGAAAAAGTCTCCGCTGGAGTTGCACAGAAAACTCGCCAACTCCAACCTGGTTTAATTTCCGTGCAGTGGTAATTTGGCTGACCGGCGCAGAGAGCGCACACGTCACCGAAATCTCACAGGCAGTTTTACAGAATGCCAGGCACATTTCAATGCAAGAAATAATTACAGGAAGCACGATTTAATGTAACTATCTGAATAAGGACATAAATTATTGTATCTATATCGATTGTCCTGATGTCAGATTAAAGGCGGTTGCCACGCGTAATGGAAACTTGACCGGGCTTAATCAACGCAGCTGAATCTGTGATGCAAACTAACGACTTCACATCTTTCTCAGCCAACCACAAACTGTATGTATATATATATATATATATCGAATGCTTGCGTTCTATGCTCATTAAAGCCGCTTGCACACTGGACGCGAAACGAATTTTTCGCCCGACTGATTACAGACAAAGTCAATGCAAAGACGCTATAGTTGGACAGGGTTTTAATATAGCTCCGTGTCCGAAAGTCATAAAAGTTCTAATTTTTCCGAGTATTCCAGGAATTATTAGACGTGGAAACTTGGCCATTTTTGTGTTCGACCTTCACAGAATGCAAATTGATAGCTATCGACTTTTCTTGGTCTTTTTAGCCTATTCTTCTGTTTTCTTCCGTTGAAGATAGCCAGCAGTCTTTATTCGGTCTTTCTTTTGAAAATTAGTCGGATGGACCGAACAGATTCACGCTTTATTTCCACAGCTGAGATAAAACAGTGCGTGAGCAAATCAATTCCATGACCATTGACAGTGTGAAGAAATTATCGCATGCACGATTAAGACTGTCCGACACGAAATGCAAAATACTCCATGTCCACCAGCCAGCAAAAAGTAAAAGTATTGAAATGACAACAGATTTATAACGGGATATCCAACAAAGATGACCCGCTAAAAATAAATCCCAGTGTTCATTGGATGTTCTGTTGTTAAAATGTTTCTTTTTATTCTTTATTTCGGTATCAATCTGTTCTAATCGTCCTCTTTTTTTTTTTTTTTTAGCTGTCAGACACGGAGGCATTGTACATTGTCCCATGCCAGTGTCGACTCGCTTTACTGACCAGAGCTTAAACAGAAACATTGATTGAAATTCTCGGTACTCATCTTAAAGAACTGAGCCCTCTTATCAAAACATTCACGTTTAATATCGACAAGAGTCAGCAGATTTGAAGAAATTAAAAACAATAATAGACTGTCGGACACGGAGATTTATTAAAACCCTGTCAGACTTTCGGGCACAAGACGCAATCTGTCGAGCGAAAAATTCGTTTCGCGTCCAGTGTGCAAGCGGCTTAATACAAGGCTACTATTATTGTCACTTCGGTTTTATCGTCTTCAGTGGGGAAAAGGAATACAGCCTGATTGCTATGATCTCGTACTGAGTTAAGATCGCATATTGAAAATAAATGTGTCACGTATCTTGCATTGTTGTCCATGCATGTTAATCCCAAAATTTAAAGCAGCAACAGTTTGTAATTCATGGGAACACGCTATCCATCGTTTCTCTTGCCAGTGAGCAAGATTTGACTCGGCAGTGTTATACCCAAACACGCCTTCTTTGCCAACTTGCGCTGGAAGGAGGGGCAGAGGCGGGACAGAGGAGTTCTTGCGCCAGGCTACGCCGGGAACGAAATTGCCACATACGCCTGGACACACCCCGTTGGCGCGGCGCACCCCCCATGCGCCGCGCCTGCGCCGCGCCTACGCCTGGTCTACGAAATTAGAGCCCAAGGTGTTTAATGTTCAAACTGAGAAACTTTTTTTTTTGTGCAAATAATTATTAACTTAGAATTTAAAGGCAGCAACACATTGCAAAAAAGTTGGCACAGGGGCCTTTTTACCACTGTGTTACATCGCCTTTCCTTTTAACGACACTCAGTAAACGTTTGGGAACTGAGGAGACCAATTTTTGAAGCTTTTCAGGTGGAACTCTTTCCCATTCTTGCTTGATGTACTGCTTAAGTCGTTCAACAGTCCGGGGTCTCCGTTGTCGTATTTTACGCTTCATAATGCGCCACACATTTTCAATGGGAGACAGGTCTGGACTACAGGCAGGCCAGTCTAGTACCCGCACTCTTTTACTACGGAGCCATGCTGTTTTAACACGTGCAGAATGTGGCTTGGCATTGTCTTGCTGAAATAAGCAGGGGCGTCCATGAAAAAGACGTTGCTTGGATGGCAACATATGTTGCTCCAAAACCTGTATGTACCTTTCAGCATTAATGGTGCCTTCACATATGTGTAAGTTGCCCATGCCTTGGGCACTAATACACCCCCATACCATCACAGATGCTGGCTTTTGAACTTTGAGCCTATAACAGTCCGGATAGTTCTTTTCCTCTTTGGTCCGGAGGACACGACGTTCACAGTTTCCAAAAACAATTTGAAATGTGGACTCGTCAGACCACAGAACACTTATCCACTTTGCATTAGTCCATCTTAGATGAGCTTGGGCCCAGCGAAGCCAGCAGCGTTTCTGGGTGCTGTTGATAAATGGCTTTCGCTTTGCATTGTAGAGTTTTAACTTGCACTTGCAGATGTAGCGACGAACTTTAGTTACTGACTGTGGTTTTCTGAAGTGTTCCTGAGCCCATGTGGTGATGTCCTTTACACACTGATGTCGGTTTTTGATGCAGTACTGCCTGAGGGATCGAAGGTCACGGGCATTCAATGTTGGTTTTCGGTCTTGTTGCTTACGTGCAGTGATTTGTCCAGATTTTCTGAACCTTTTGACGAAATTACGGACCGTAGATGATGAAATCCCAAAATTTCTTGCAATAGCTCATTGAGGAATGTTGTTTTTAAACTGTTTGACAATCAGCTCACGAATTTGTTCACTAAGTGGTGACCCTTCGCATTTCAGGTAAGCTGCTTTTATACCCAATCATGGCACCCACCTGTTCCTAATTAGCCCGTTCACCTGTGGGATGTTCCAAATAAGTGTTTGATGAGCATTCCTCAACTCTCTCAGTCTTTTTTGCCACTTGTGCCAGCTTTTTTGAAACATGTTGCAGGCATCAAATTCCAAATGAGCTAATATTTACAAAAAATTACACAGTTTACCTGTTCGAACATTAAGTAACTTGTCTTTGCAGTGTTTTCAACTGAATATAGGTTGAAAAGGATTTGCAAATCATTGTATTCTGTTTTTATTTACGATTGACACAACGTGCCAACATCACTGGTTTTGGGGTTTGTATATTTCGGCACTTGTGTGTAAAAATAATAGTACATAAAAGCATGCATTATCTCCAAACATAAGATATTGCAGAAATGATACCAGACAAAAATAATCCTCACAAAAAATAGCATGATATTTAATAATCCAGTTGCGTATAATAACGCACTAAAATTTTGAATAGCAGCACAGGTTGAGCAAACTGTATCGTCAAATATAAAAAGGTTTACAGAAATGATTACCGGCAACATCACCCCGGCAAAGCAAATCAATATTTTATGTGGGCTATGGTTACTCTTGCATTCATATATGGAAATAAATCACCAAAAACTGTGCCTATATCTACATGTAGCTACGGGCCGCTGTTCACACGACCGCCCCAATCGCCCTCATGGCTCAGTTATGATTTAACAAACACCCGGAAACGGGCTATCGCCCAGCTACCACATGCGCGGCAGGCGGCGGGAGGTCTTCTTATGTCTTTGTGCGCATCAAAATGCCTGTCGTTAGCTGTGCGGTAATTAGTGGCAATTAGTGGAGAACAGCTGGTGAGAGTAGTGCTGGGGATATACCATGAGATAATGTTGTGTACACAACATTGCTGATCTTCATATTTTGCAATCATGGTATTTTTATTGTTAGATCAACACTATTGAGTACACAACATTATCTCATGGTTTATCCCCAGCACTGCTCTCACCAGCTATTCTCCACTAATTGCCAGGTTTTGTGTTCCCCTCCATGTCTGTGGTGGGGCTCTGCCCTGAGCATGTGGCTGCTATAGTCTTCACCATCATCGCCATTTGACCCTCTGCTCAAGTGCTGCCCAGTCTCCACCATCAGAACGGTCTGGTCTAAGGCCTCTATCTAGCGAACTACAAATCCTGGACTGCTCGTCAACCTGCCTGCCTTTCATTATGGCAACCATGAACTCATACCCTGGGCTGGTCAGAGGAGGATGGACTGCCCCTCTTAAGCCTGGTTCCTTCCAAGGTTTCTTCCTATTTTGATCCACATAGGGAGTTTTTCCGGATCGCTGTTACCACTGGCTTGCTTTTGAGGGGACTCAGGCCAGGGTTTACTGAAGTGCATCGTGGCAACATTTCATTTATTTTCTTACAATGTGCAATCCCAGATTCAGTGTCCAGGGATTGGGTCGTCAGGGCCCCCGCCCATGACTGCCACCCAAAACACAAGGCATTGGCACCTTTTGAACCCTCCCGCAGGTGAACTATGGGTCATGACCGAAAGAACGAGATCTCTGATACAAGCGGCTGAAATGGGTTTCCCCCGCAGGGTGGCGGGGCGCTCCCTTAGAGATAGGGTGAGGAGCTCTGTCACCCGGGAGGAGCTCAGAGTAGAGCCGCTGCTCCTCCACGTCGAGAGGAGCCAGCTGGGGTGGCTCGGGCATCTATATCGGATGCCCCCTGGACGCCTTCCTGGGAAGGTTTTCTGGGCATGCCCCACCGGGAGGAGGCCCCGGGGGAAGGACACACTGGAGGGACCATGTCGCTCGGCTGGCCTGGAAACGCCTCGGGATACCCCCGGAAGAACTGGAGGAAGTGTCCGGGGAGAAGGAAGTCTGGGCATCCCTGCTTAGACTGCTGCCCCCGCGACCCGGCCCCGGATAAGTGGAAGAAGATGGATGGATGGACGGACGATGTGCAATTCTGATGAAACAAAAGGATTCTCTGTATTAAGTTAAAGCACATGACAACATGGCGGTTGTCTCGCACGTAGTCACTCTACATTCTTCACATTCATCTTTGCACTCACTACTGGCTCATGCATTGCATAGTCTGTCTTCCTTCCACATGGGCAGGTTGTCCAGTGACCCTGCATAGCTAATGCCAACTCATCCACCACTACACAACTCATGAGAAAGGTTCCAAATTTCTCTTTCAAACAATTATACCAGCCATCAGCCTGCCTCTACTCAGTACACTTTAAAAGATATTTCTCTTGACACGGCTTTGACTGAAATTCTGACAGCCACTAGGACGTCATCACGTATAGTTCTTATCATAACTTGACATCACTGGCAAGGACAGGCCATTCAGCCCAGCTAAGCTCACCATTTTCCTCGCTCTAAAGTCTATCTCACACTTCGGACACTAGTTCAGTATGGTTCATATAGTATATTTATCTTTTATTGACTTCAAGAGAAATCACGCCAGGAGCGAGGTTGTCACTACACATAGCACACTTTGTAAAACCCCACAAAACAATACCAAGGATGGACATTGCAAAGGGCTGAAGGTTTCACATGTTCTTCGTGGCTGGTGTTAATTCAAGCAACTTCCTGGCTGGTGTGAATCATAATAAAATGGATATTTTTCTCCATCCAAAGACGATGCACAAAAACACAACGGTTACAATTAATCTGACTCCGTAATACATTTAGAATACCAAATTCAGTTATATCCTTGTTAAATATCTGACTCCAAATTAGAATTAGAATTGATAGCTTGGGGAGAGCATGCATGAATCTCGAGGCAGCTACGCCATCAGACTCGTCTGTGAAAACCATTGTTACTCAGAAAACGCCCCCAGGGTAATAAACGCCGCCGCCGGATCTTAGTTCGGTGATTGTTCAAGAGGATGGAAGAAATTACCATGATAGTAGCATCTAGGCATAAACAAAGTAGCAGTGACCATAAACATACCACGAACCCAGGTTTATGTTCACCCAAAGGTCTCTTAAGAAGGTCAATCAAATACCGGCTTCTCAGCCGAGTGTTATTCTTCAGATAGAATCTTCAGGACCTGCACTACATAAAACCTTTAGGGGTAGATGGTAATTTGCAATCCAACTTAAAACCCATCTCTACCTACAACATCAGCTAGCTAGTCTGGAATGGTAAGAAATCGCCCCCCCAAGTACCGGTCGTAATATGGCGAGAAAGAATATATACAGTGCACTCCATAATTATTGGCACCATTATTGGTTATGTTATGGCCCCAATTTGTTATTACATTTTACAACGCAACAGCAGCAGCAAGGGATGACAGACACAGTTTTAAAAACCTCAACACATTTAATTAACAAACAAAGACTAAACTACTATTTACAACTACAGACCAAGATTGATTGGAAAACAAAAAAAACCAGAAATATTTACAGTCTTTGTGGATTTTCTGGTGATGTGCTGGGTGAGGAAAAGGCTCTTTTACAGGCAAAAATCCACAAAAGAAACTTCACAGGTCTTGAACAGAAATGACAGGTCTGGTCACGTGTATCCTTCTTCTTGCAATTTCTCCTTCTACTTTACTGTCTCAATTCTCCCCTTTATATACTCTTTTGTAGACCCCACCCACATTTAGACCTCTTTTTTTTAATTTTCGGGGACTTGCCCCAGACATGTCCAGGACATGTCTAAACATAACTCCAGTCTGAGCTTAACAAAAAAAAGGTAAATACTACCATCTAGTGGCCTGTATTCACATTACAGTTAAGATTGGTAAAGATGTGTTAAAAGCCTGAATATAAATTCAATTTTTATTGCAGAAGCATAGTCTCACACTGAAAATTACAGAAAAATGTAACCTTAAACTCAAGTGAATTTTCAGGGGGAAAAAAATCCCTGACTAAGAAATAATTATTTTTCATAAAATCGCCTGTTCCACAATTATTGGCACCCCTAACAATTCCTAGGAATTAAATGTAATTGAAGTATTTCTGTCATTAGTTTACAGTAGGTTACAAGGTTTATCAGAGTATCTAGGAACATTAAATTAGTAAATGATCACTTCCTGTTTCCCTGGGGTATAAATATGACGTGACACAGAAGCCATTCCTCTGATCCACTCTTCAACATGGGAAAGACAAAGGAACACACCATTTAAGTAAGGCAGATGTGTGTCGGCCTTCACACGTCAGGCAATGGCTACTGTTATGGCCCCAATTTGTTATAACATATATGACAGCAAGGGATGACAGACAAAATTTTAAAACCTAAACAGATTTAATTAAACAAACACCTTTAACTAATCTACTATCTACTCTACTGACCAAGATTGATAAACACAAGAACAAAAAAATTTCACTCCCTTTGGTGGGGTTGCTTGGTGATGTCCTGGGTGAGGAAAATACTCCAACACAGGCAAAAATCCACAAAAAGCTTCACAGGTCATAAAAAAAAATGACATGTCTGGTCAAATGTATCCTTCTCCTTCCAATTTCTTCTACTACTTTACTGTCTCAGTTGTCCTCCTTATATACTCTTTTGCAGACCCCTCCCACCTTTTAGGCTTTTTTTTTTGATTCTCTGGGACTTGTCTCAGACATGCCCAAGACATGCCCAAACCTAGCTCCAGTCTGGGCTTAACCAAAAAAAAGTCAATACTGCCATCTAGTGGCTTCTTTTTGCATTACACCTCCATTCCAAAAGGGAAAATTTTGACTCGTGAAGGCAGAATTTTTCTTTTCAATACAAAAATGGTGAAGTAGATACTTGTGTATATATACATATAATTCAATATTCAAATAAACACGTGATATATATACATACTCAAACACCGGATAAGCAATCAGCAATTACATTGTCAGTACCCTTTACATGCTTAATTTCCTGATCAAACTCCAGTAAAATCAAACTCCAGTTCAACAATCTCCGATTCTTGTTTTTCATCTTGCTCAAAAAGATTAACGGATTGTGGTCAGTGTACACAATCATTGGCTTTTGCCCTGTACAAACATAAACCTCAAACTGTTGTAAAGATAGAACCAGAGCCAACAGCTCCTTTTCTATTGTGGAATAGTTCCTTTGGTGGCGATTGAACTTCCTGGAGAAGTATGCCACGGGATGCTCAATGTCATCAGAGTCACTTCTCCACAGGAGCAGAGATCCACAAGCTTGGTTGCTAGCATCAACTGTTATGGAGAACGGTTTGTTGAAGTCATGTGACATGTGAGCACGGGAAGTGACACAGCAGAGACTTCAGGCGATCAAAGGCTCTGTGGCATGCTTCATCCCAAGTGAACTTTACACCTTTCTTCAGTTGGTTGGTGAGACTGAGAGCAATCTCAGCAAAGTTCTTGCAGAACTTGCGGTAGTACCCTATCATTCCAAGGAAGCGGCGCAAAGCTTTTTTATTGTCCGGAACTGGAAAGTCCATGATGGCTTGGACTTTCGGGTGCCACCTTACCCTAGCCTATGTCGTAGCCAAGATACATGACAGTCGCACAACCAAACTCACTCTTGTTCAGGTTAACAGTCAGGTTATCCTGGGTCAGGCGCTGGAACAACGTCTCTACATCTTTTAGATGTTCTTCCCAGCAGTCACTCCATGTGATCAGGTCGTCGATGTACGCACCCGTGTGCGGCAATCCGGCGATTGTAGACTGTATCATCCTTTGGAACGTGGCTGGGGCATTTTTCATGCCAAAGGGTAGGACTTCATACTGGTACAACCCAGATGGTGTGGCAAAAGCAGAGATGCTCTTGGCCCTCTCAGTTAAAGGCACACACCAATAACCCTTCAATAAATCAATCTTGGTCAGAAAATTTGCTTGCCCTACTCTATCGATACAATCATCAATCCTAGCTTTTGGAAACACATCAGTTCTAGTTACAGCATTGACTTTGCGATAATCTGTACAGAATCTAGTACTTCCATCAGGTTTTGGAACTAGCACACAGGATGAACTCCAATCTGAGTTAGAGGGTCTGATAATATCATGTTCTAACATGTACTCAACCTCTTTCTCAGCAATCTTTCTCTTTTCAGGATTCATCCGGTACGGATGCTGTTTTATTGGTTTGGCATCACCAACATCTACATCATGAGAGGCTATAGAAACTCTTTTTGGAACATTAGGAAATAGATCTTTATATTTCTTGATCAACCTCTCAAACTGATCTTTCTGTGAGGGTTCTAAGTGCTGGAGTTTTACATCAAGATTTTCCAACACTTCAGAATTTGACAATTTACATGAAAGAACTTCAGCTTTCAGTCTTGGTTCATCATCTTGAAATTCCCCTTCATCTTCACAAGTCTCGGCCATAGGAGGATCTGAAGTGACAGCTGCAACCCTAGCATTCCTATCATGATAAGGCTTCAGCATGTTAATGTGAAACAACTGTTTTGGCTTTCTCCTATCTGGACTCTTAACAATGTAATTGAGATCATTGAGTTTTGTCAGAATTTCATACGGACCATGAAATCTAGCCTGCAATGTATTGGACTGCAAGGGAAACAACACAGGAACCTTCTCTCCTGGTTTAAACTCACGGCTTCTAGCCTTATGATCATACTAAGTTTTCATTTTTCCCTGACTTGATTTCAAGTTCTCTTTGGCTAGGTCACAAGCTGCACACAATCTTTCCTTGAACTTGCTAACATAGTCTAACAGACTGATGTGCGGCTCTTCCTCTTGCCATTGTTCACTGAATAATAGCAGAGGTCCTCTCACTTCATGGCCAAACACTAGCTCAAACTGACTGAATCCAGTAGACTCCTGCACTGCTTCTCTAGCTGCAAACAACAGCAAATGAACACCTTCATCCCAGTCTTTCTCATTATCATAACAATAAGTCCTCATCATTGTCTTGGGAGTGGAATGAAACCGCTCTAAGGCACCCTGACTTTCTGGATGACAGGCACTAGAAATAATCTGCTTCGCACCTAGTTCATACACAACCTGCTGAAACAATCCGGAAGTGAAATTGCTAACTGTTACCTTAGTCTGACTGAATTTCCCAGGGAAGGCCAAACAACGTGTAGAACTTTATCTTCGAGATTGCAGTGGCCTCGATGTTGCGTAGAGGTAAGGCTTCAGGGAATCTGGTAGATGCAGACATGATTGTCAACAAGTACTGATTTCCAGATCTAGTCTTGGGTAATGGACTAACACAATCAACAATGACCATAGAGAAGGGCTCCCCAAATGCTGCGATAGGCTGCAATGGAGCTACAGGTGGGTCTAACTGGTGTTTTCCAACTACCTGGCAAGTGTGACAGGTTTTGCAAAAGTTGGAAACGTCTTTCCGATGCCCAGGCCAGAAGAAGTGTTTCATGATCTTATCAACAGTCTTGTTAACACCAAGATGACCTCCTAAAGGTAAACTATGAGCCATTGTTAAGATCTCATTCCTGTAGACCTTCGGAACAACAATTTGCTTGACCACTGCCCAATCTGCATTGGCAGGGATATCAGGAGGGCGCCACTTCCGCATCAACACACCAACCTTGAGATAATACCCAACTGGAACTGCGTCTATTTCTTTATCAGAAAGGGCTCTCCTCTTTAGTACACAGATTTCAGGATCATTAGTTTGCTCCTCAATCAACCGCTTTCTGGACAGAGACAAGTCTCCAGACACATCAGAATTACCAGACCCATCTGGCTGGCTGAACAAAGAACTGATAAAATTCCGATAAGTCCTCAAACGGAAAAACCATAATAGGCTGCACAGAATCATGTGGCGAACCACCTGAAGCATGACTCTTCAATGTGCTGGACGGCACCACATCATCTTCTTCTTTAGCCTTCTTGGCCATAGCACGAGTCACTGTGCAAGAAGGATACAGAGATGGGTCCTCATCCCCATCTTCAGTGCTCGGCTGTGAAGTAAGATGTACAGGGGGAACTACTTTGCCCCCAGCCAGGTCATTGCCTAGCAACAAAGAAACACCCTTGATAGGTAGACTTGACATAATTCCCACCTTTACCTGTCCTGTAACTAAATCTGACTTCAAGAATACAGAGCGCAGGGGTACAGACACAGTCCTCCCTTCAATACCTTGTACAAGTATGAAATCCCCAGAAGCAGTCTCATCACGTAACTCCAAGGAGTCCATCAACAAAAGTGACTGAGAAGCTCCGGTATGCCAAAGGATATATATGGGGACAGGATTAGAATGCTACTAGTAGAGCCACAAATCCCTCTGACACAAATAGAAGGAATTCCTCCCTCACAAAGTCAGCAGTATCAGGCTTTTTAGCCCCACAAGAAGCAGGCAATTTAGCAGATTGGTTATCTACTACAGGGGTTTCTTACCTTGTTTTCACAATGGCATTTGGTTTGGTATCCTTTTCTCTTTCTTTCTTAGCTTTAAGGAACCAGATTTCTTGCAATAATTGCCAACTAGACCACTTTTGTCACTGTCAGCTTTCACACTTTCATCAGACCTGTGACTGGATTTCTGTGCACCATCACCAGATTTTTCTTTGTCTTTGGGTGAGGAATCTTGGGTATCACCGTAACCCTTTTTCTGAAATTGGGACCATCTATTGTTACTGCTAGACTGAAATTTAGACTTATGTGTGAGAACATATCGTCTGCAAATTAGGCAGCTGACTGCAAATTCAGTGCTTGCTTCTCATTAAGGTACGTCTTAATATCATCCTTAACACAGTTCTTGAATCCTTCAACTAACACCATCTCTTTTAGTGAGTTGAAATCATCCTTGACCTCCATAGAAGTACACCAGCACTCAAAGCAAACCTTCTTCTCATTAGCAAATTCCACATAAGTCTGATTTTTAGATTTCTTCAGACCTCTGAATTTCTGTCGGTAAGCCTCTGGAACCAACTCATAAGCTCTCAAAATAACCTTTTTTACAACCTCATAATCAGAGGAACTATCTGCAGACAAAGCCGAATAGGCTTGTTGAGCTTTACCTTTGAAGACAGTTTGCAACATCAGAGACCACTGAGGTTTTGAAAAGTTGCCACTGACAACTTTTAGCTACCTTTTCAAAACACTGAAAATAGTTATCAACATCCTCTTCTGCGAATGGAGGCACCAGTTTTACCTCCTGGCTAGCCCAAAATTTGTTTTCAGCCTGCATTTTGATTTTAGTAGCTCCATTTGGAGTCTTTCTTCTCTATCTAACTTCTTTAATTCAAAATCTCTCTGTCTCTGTCTCTCTCTTTTTGCTCTTTCCTCTTTCTCTCTCTCTAATTCTTATTGTTTTTCTTCTCTTGCTAATTTTTCTAACTCAAATTCTCTTTGTTTTCCTTTTTCCTCCCTTTCAATCACTAGCATTTTTATTTTAAGTTCCATTTCTACATTTGGATTTTCCACTGGAAACTGTTCCAGATCGCCTGGTGCAAACACATTTTCATCAATTTAATATTCAACAATCTCTCTAGCCAGTCTTGCTTTTCGCATGGCTGGTTTTACCTCTGTCAGCTCTAACTGTCTGCATATTTCTAGCAGTTCTGTCTTTTTAAAAGACTTCAAAACCTCTACGGTTGGTGATGCCAAGAAATCATCCATTGCTGTTGATCTGTCTATTTAGGAAAATTTAAAAAAAAAATAAAAATTCACAATTTGAAATGTTAGATTTTCAATAAATGACTCACACAATGGTCTATCCTGGATTTGAGCCCCCAATCTGTTATGGTCCAAATTTGTTATGACATAAGACAGCAAGGGATGACAGACAAAATTTTAAAACTTTTATTTAACAAAGACTAACAACTGACCTACAATTTATACTACTGACCAAGATTGATATATACAAGAAAAAAAATATTTACAGTCCCTTGAGATGGAGTTGCTTGGTGATGTCCTGGGACAGGAAAATGCTCCAACACAGGCAAAAATCCACAAAAAACTTCACAGGTCTTGAAAAGAGTGACAGGTCTGGTCAAATGTATTCTTCTCCTTGCAATTTCTCCTACTTCTTTACTCTCTCACTTTTTCTCCTTATATACTCTTTTGCAGCCCCCTCCCACCTTTTAGACTTCTTTTTAATTCTCTGGGACTTTCCCCTCTCAGACATGCCCAGGACATGTCCAAACCTAGCTCCAGACTGGGCTTAACAAAAAAAGGTTCTGCCATCTAATGGAATTTTTTCCACATTACACTTTTCTAATTTAACTGGCAATCAAGGCGATTTAGTACTCTCTCTGCCATTTTCTCAGGAGTTCAACTGAGCCTAAAGCAAGGTGGCTTTTTATAAGCAAGTTATTTCGGGAGGTGGAGCTGCATGTGCACGTCCACATGTGTCCAAGTGGATGCGCATTGAAGCTGCCTGGGCGCGCTCTAGTAAAAGCCCAAATGGTTAGCGGGTGGTTTGAGGACCCGCTATACGCTTTCCCTAATGTGTGTGGTCAAGATAGCAATTGTAGGGAAAGCACATAAACATGCTCACAGGCACACCTCCTGGCGCAAATAAAGGAGTCGGCATAATGTATAGCGGGTAGTGTGGCCACGAGATACCATTTAGAGAAAGTGGTAGCTTCTAAATACGTAATTCACGGGTAGTGGGTAGTGGCAATGGGTATGGCAGTGTGAAAGATAGAGCCCCAAGTGTCTGCGAAGGATCCTGAGGCTCTAGAGGTATAACTTCACCTCAAATGCAACCTTACGACAGATAACTAAACAGCCACCAGTCTCCAACTTAATCCCAACAGCCCGCCTACGACTCTTAGGCCATATAGTCAGATCATCTCCATCGTTTGAGCTGGCCCACCTACTGAGGGAGCCTACCCCAGCTCAGGCAACTCGGCATAGATGGTGCGACATGCTGAAGACTGATCTGAGGGCCGTAGGACTCAACGCCACAGCAGCCTGGGAAGCAGCCCAGGACAGGCCGAGATGGAGGTCCATTTGTCGAGGATTCTTCCTGGAGCCAGCGAGGATGAGTGATTGAGAGAGTATTGCGTTATTGATAGCCCAATAGAACAACGATCGTCTATAAATACTACGCTAACAAAATATAGGCTCCCAGTATCACCAGCTTACCTGCAAGATATAAAAATATCACCTTTGGTTAACAATCGCAATTTCTGTGCTGTCTGCATTCATCTTACTCTGAAATTCTCATTCTCTAGTCACAGAGTCCCCAATGCATACAATACATAGCAATTAGTGGCATATGCTGGTGATATACTGGTAGTACCATTTCAACAAAATAAAAACAAGAAGAGCACCGCCAACGGTGCATAATACGCCCGTCATGAACATGGATCAGGAAGTGGACAGACAACATGATACCAATATCCAACAGACAACAGCCCCATGTGAGCTTTGACCTTTGTCCGTGACCTTGACCTTGGAGGGAGGGCCGTAAACATGGTACGCGACACTCCGCTCAGTGATGGTACACGTGTGTGTGAAATATCATGGATGTATCTGAAGCGGTTGAGAAGTTATGCTCTGGACAAGCCCCATCTGGGCCCCATGTGACCTTTGACCTTCACCAGTGACCGGGTGAACGAAATCATGGTGCGTGACACAGCGCCTAGTGATGGTGCACGTGTATGTGAAGTATCACGAATGTAGCTCAAGCAGCTCAGGAGTTATGCCCCGGACAAGAAATTGCTAACAGACAGACGGACGGGGGTGATGACATAATACGTCCCTTCTTAAGACGGGCATATAATAACATTTTCCCAGCATTAACAATAATTAAACAATTCAACTGGTCAAGAAAACACATGAAAAAAAGCAGAATTTCACAGGAAAGACAATCAGTTGCCTCAGTCAATAAAGAGAAACTGGCTTACTGCGCAAAACGAGCAATGTCATTTATATAAACTATGAATAATATTGCTCCAAGTATGGATCCTTGGAGTAGAGCTTACATCACCTTTAAAAATTGAGACTTCACATGCTGATAATAATGGCTGGTGTTCAGTACGAGAGCTAGTCCTAGAACCATGAGCAGGCTATGAAATCAAGTCCAAAAAATGTGGTAAATCACAGTTAATTCATGAATTAACAGGGGGGGGGGGGTCTAATGTTAAAATTTGTTTGATGATCTGAAAAATTAAGTGCGACAAATATGCAACAAAAAAGGTAATCAGGAAGGGCCCCAAATACTTTTTCATAGCTCTGTACATTTATACATAATTCTAGCAGAATAAATAGTCATCAAGACTGTTGCGATGCGATCAGGAACCAGATGCGAGAACCAGGAAGTGCAATAGAGCTTGTTTTATTGGTAAAGGGGGGGGGGGGGGGTGACCCCCGCAGGGCGAAAAACAGTACAAAGTCCACAATCCAAAAGTCGAAATCCAGTTGGGCAAAAATAGTATCAAAACCAGGGCAGCAATCAAAGTAATCGTAGTCGGACAGAAATGGGTCTGGTACACAGGAATAGTACTATCAGAGACACAAGCCAGAATCCACAGGACGTAATCCGAATCGTTTCCAGGGCAGCAAACAGATCTCGTAGTCGGGCAGAAAAATGGTCGAAACACACAGATGCAACAGTAATCCAAAATCACAAAGGCAAAAATCAAAAGTCGGGCAATCCAGTCAGAAAGATGAACACTGAGAAATCTAGGCGAGAAACGTGGCACGAGAAAACTAGGGAGAACGATCTGACAAGAAAGAGAACCAAACAGACATCTTATATACACATCCGGGGTAAACACATGACCAGGAAGAACAGGTGCAATCAATGGTAACAATGATCAGGGAGAGACACATGAGGGATAAACTAATTACATGAATTTAGTTGTTGCCAAAACGCAGACAGGGATCACAAGACAAACCTAAGTACAAACAACAGCTCCGGTTAAGGAGTACTAAAGTGTACAGTCTAAAGAAAAGGAGAGCATGAGATATAAGTGGAAAACTGCAGCAGAGATAATTAGGGATAGGCAAGGAGGGCGGAGATTAGAATTGAGCGACTGCTGAGAGATCGTTAGTCAATTAGTATGTGCAGCTACACAATCCCGAGTGCATGTTAGTAAGTTAGTAAAAATATACAATGTTAATAAGGGTAATTAATTAATTATTGAAAACAATAAACTGTTAGTATGGTTAGTAGATAGTAAAAGAGAGAGGAAGGAAGCACACGAGATAATGAAGGAAGATTGAAAACCCAGAAACCAATAAATCACCCGAATGAGTGGCACACAAGACTAGGGACCGTGGGCAAAGACCTACACGAGACAAGACAGTGTAGACGTGGTGCAATGCATGAAAATGAAAACATGGCATGGCAGAGAATACTGTGAACAAGAAAAATAATAAACAGGAATCTAAATAACCGAAACACAATACACAATCCTAAGAATGGTCAGACAGGCAGTGGTCGAATAAACACAGAAATTCAAAACATGGCAAAGCCAGGCACAGAACTTAAACATGAAAGCAGAATGGCAGAATCATAACAAAGACATTATTAGGTCAGTTTTGGGTACCGATTTGATATTCGTGTTTTTTGAGTTATCTGCAGTTTAAACTCCCATTTCTAAATTGCAATCTATTATCACCCAAACCTGCCCAATGGCACGTTAAGGACAATAGATTTAAGTGTTTTAGAGGTGTATTCAAGTTTGTGAATATTGTTTGTCAGGATCTGGTTCTTGGTTTTCAGGATCCGAAAAGATTTCTGGTCACCGCCTGGAAGCCAAACAAATTTTAATCACATTTTTGACTTTTAAGGTGTTGGACACATGAATAACACTCTTCTACTTTAAAAACAACGTTTGATAACTTATTGAACTGATAGAATTGAAGTGAGGGCCATTAAACTGCAACCAGTGAAAATACACTTTTTATGTTTTTTGAGTTATCTGAGGTTTGTCTGCAGGGAAAGTTGTATAACTCAGCAGGGATTCAGAGTAGGGACACCAGATTGCATATGCACAGAGTGGACTTATAGCTTAATGACATCAATAACCATTTGAGGCCTAGGGCAGGGTATTTTAATTTTACAAGAAATGACAGGGAACAGTTTTTATGAAAAGCACAATTTTTCACTGTGCCCAAAAACCAACTTCAGGGATGTGTCGTGACCACTAATTCACCCCTCAACTTCAGGGATGTGTCGTGACCACTAATTCACCCATCAACTTCAGGGATGTGTCGTGACCACTAATTCACCCATCAACTTCAGGGATGTGTCGTGACCACTAATTCACCCATCAACTTCAGGGATGTGTTGTGACCACTAACTCACCCATCAACTTCAGGGATGTGTCGTGACCACTAATTCACCCATCAACTTCAGGGATGTGTCGTGACCATTAATTCACCCATCAACTTCAGGGATGTGTCGTGACCACTCATTCACCATCACAACAGATGTTCTGTATTTTTCAAGAGTTTATAGTCTACTACTATACATATCGGGCCATTATAAGCAGTGTTGAGTATAATTTAATATGATTAGTTGATTGAATATCAAAAGTCACAGATAACTTAAGAAACCAAAAGGATTTTGGGGAACTGAGAGACCAAATTTTGACCAGCTGTAGTGCGAAAACTGTTATAAATAGGAATAATATGTGTATAATGTTAATATGTTGTACATGTTATAATGTTACATTTCTTATACAACATATATGTATATATACATACAACCCCAATTCCGAAATAGTTGGGATGAAGCGTAAATTGTGAATAAAATCAAAATGCAATGACTTTCAGATCACATCAACCAATATGTTATTTACAATAGAACATAGATAATATTTAAAATGTTGAAACTGAGACATTTTACATTTTATGTACAAAATGAGCTTATTTCAAATTTTCTGGCTGCAACAGATCTCAAAAATGTTGGGACACAGGCAATCAGCTGAAAGAACATTTAGCAAGCTTTGTAATCAAGTAACTGGCATCAGGAGTGTAACATGATTGGCTATAAAAGGGATGTCTTAGAGAGGCTGAGTCTCTCAGAAGTAAAGATGGCCAGAGGCTCTCCAACCTGTGAAGGTTTGCGTAAAAAAATTTGTGGAATACTTAAATACTATAAAATTTAAAAAATTTGTGGAATACTTGTGGAATACTATAAAAACAATGTTTCTCAACGTCAAATTGCAAGGGTTTTGAAGGTCTCATCATTGACAGTGCTTAACATCATCAAAAGATTCAGAGAAACTGGAAAATCGCGTCAGGATCAAGGCTGAAGACCTTTACTGGATGCCCATGATCTTTGGGCCCTCAGACACCACCGCATCACTCATCGGCATCATTCTGTCATTGACATTACTAAATGGGCCTAGGAATACTTTAAGAAACCACTGTCTGTGATTACAGTCCACTGTGCCATCCACAGATGCCACCTAAAACTCCATCATGCGGAAAGGAAGCCATTGTTGAGCATGATCCAGAAGTGCCGCGGTGTTCTGTGAGCCAAGGCTCATTTAAAATGGACTGTAGCAAAGTGGCAAAGTGTCCTGTGGTCAGATGAGTCTAAGTTTGACATTCTTATTGGAAATCATGGGCGTCGCATCCTCCGGGCTAAAGAGGAGAAAGACCACCCCTCCTGTCATCAGCGTTCAGTTCAAAAGCCAGCATCTCTGATGGTATGGGGATGCATTAGTGCATATGGTGTGGGACACTTGCTTGTTTTAAAAAGCACCAAGAATATTGAAAGGTATAAGGTTTAAGAGAAACATATGCTCCCCTCCAGATGACATCTATTCCAGGGAAGGCCTTATGTAGTTCAGCAGGACAATACAAAACCACATTCTGCAGCTATTACAACAGCATGGCTTCGTAGTAGAAGAGTCCATGTGCCGAACTGGCCTGCCTGCAGTCCTGATTGCAGTCCAATCTTTCACCGATTGAGAACATTTGGCGCATAATTAAACGAAAACTCTGTCAAAGGAGACCCAAAACTCTCCAGCAGCTGGAAGCCTGTATTAAACAAGAGTGGGATCAAATTCCAATGGCTGAACTCTTGAAACTTGTCTCCTCAATGCCCAGACACCTCCACTCAGTGTAGCAACCCCTCTTCTTTTCAACACAAAGGTAAACAGGCCCCGGTCCCAACTTTTTTGAGAACTGTAGCAGCCATCAAATTTCAAATGAGCTCATTTTGTTTATAAAATAGTAAAATTTCTCAGTTTCAACATTTGCTATGTTATGTCTGTTCAGTTGTGTATAAAATACTGGCTGGTGTGCTTTGAAAGTAATTTTTTTAATTTTATTCACAATTTACACTTTGTTCCAACTATTTTGGAATTGGGGTTGTGTGTGTATATATATATATATATATATATATAAAGTTTTATGCCACGATGCCCAAAATTAACAGTGTTGGTAATTACAAAAATAATTGTGTTTCTGTAATGGTTAATCCACCAGTATGCACAAACTCTTTAACTGCAATGACATTTTTAACGCTAAAATAAAATTATAGTTATCCATGAATTTAAAAAAAAAAAACAAAAAAAATAGTTAAGCTCATTATTATTTTTTTATTCCGATGCCAAATTAACAGTTCTTTTTCTTGCATTCCTGAACATAAAAATTTGTTTTAATGGTTGAATGCAAGAATGCAAACTGGTATCAAGGCCAAAGGAGGCCATATAAAGTAGAAGGTTCTCTTGTTTTGTTTTGTTTGTTTGTGTGAATAAGGACGATTTACTGGTTTTGGTTTGTTATTTGCCTAAGAAATAACAAAATAATTTTTTGTTTCAACCAAATGCCTGACAAATTTCTTAAATATTTGTGTTTTCTCGTTTCTTTTTGAAAGGTGGTGTAATAAATTTGTTGGACACTGTGTGTGTTTGTCGTACCAGTGAAAAGTTCGGACGCTTTGCTAATGTCACAGTGCTCTGTTTCTCGGCAGATTTAATTTAAACTGCTTCTCTATATAATCTCTAATGGGATTTGGTAAGAGGTAAACAGTCTGAAGGGAGTGGCGGCCCCCAGGGATCGGTGTTGGGGCCCCTGCTGTTCCTCATCTACATTAATGACCTTGACAGTAATATTGAGAGCAGATTGGTTAAATTTGCAGATGATACTAAATTGGGGGGTTTGGCAAATAGTTGAGGGTCCACTAAAGTGATTCAGGATGATTTGGGCAGAAATCCAGAATTGGGCAGAAATGTGGCAAATGAAATTTAATGTAGCAAAATGTAAAGTTGTACTTGTAGGTAATAAAAACATTAGACGGGATTACTTCATGGGAGGTTTAAAACTGGAATGTGCTGCACAAGAGAAAGATCTGGGAGTGATTGTTGACCAAACCCTCACAGGCTCTAGCCATTGTGCTGTAGCAGTTAAAAAAAGCCAATCGGATGCTGGGATACATGGCCAAAAGTATTGAGTACAAATCTAAGGAGGTGATGCTCCTTTTGTACAACACATTCGTCAGGCCACCTCTGGAGTATTGTGTACAGTTCTGGGACCATACTTTAAGAAAGATATTGATGCTCTAGAGAAAGTTCAGAGAGGAGCCACTAAGCTTATTCCAGGTATAAAAGATGAAAGCTACGAGAAGAGGCTGAAGATCCTTAATCTCTTTAGTCTTAGGAAAAGGAGACTGAGGGGTGATTTGATTGAGGTCTTTAAATATATCAAAGGGATTAACAAAGTGAATTTGTAGGATTCCTTCGACCAAGTGTTGTGAGTAGAACTCGGGGTCACAAATGGAAGTTGACCAAAGGTAAATTTAGCACTGATATTCGGAAATATTTCTTCACCCAAGGAGTAATTTCAATGTGGAATAGCTTGCCTGACCATATTGTTGAGGCAGAGACCTTGGGGGTTTTCAAGAGCAGGCTTGACTTAAAGCTAGATACCACTGAGTCATTTAGTGTCTGAAGGGATATATTAACAATAGTATAAAGAAACTGGCGAGCGTAGTTTGGCAGAAAGGCCTGTTCTTGCCATTCATGTTATGCTATGTCATGTTATGTAAAAGAGAAGAAGAATTTCCTTGTTTGAATTTTGTCCAAAATTCTGTTTGACACAGAAGTACTGAGACTCACACGTTGCTTCTTTTGTTCTGTTAAGTTCTTGGCATTAGTTCATGATACAGAGCCATGTGCCTGCAAGCATGGGCGGGGTTTATCGATGAGAGCGATATTTTAATTGCTCGTTTGACTTTTCAGTTTCAACTTGCATGTTTGTGTTATTGAATCATTTCAGGAGCACTTGTTTAAAATAATGACAAAAACGTACTCCTGAATGACTGCCATTAAAACGCTCAAATGTTCAGCCACGAGACAGAAGAATAGAACAAACATGTGAGTCTCAGTTCTGAATTCTGTCACGCGGTTTTACATAACAAAAATTAAATGTAAAGCCACGTGACAGAATGCATTCTGTTTCTAAAGTATCCTCTTTTTGATTTTCTAATCATTTAAATGTATCACATATTATTTACGATGTTATTTTAATATTCCTTATTTTTATCTACTGATTACTTAGCCATTAGTTAACCTGTAATTTAGACAATATTTCATGATATTTGCTTCAGCTGGTTTTTCTAATTATTGATTTGTATAACTTCATTAACTTATGAGAGTAAAGATGCAACAAAAATGCAAGTTTCAGGAGCCAGAGTTTTGTACTGAGGAAACAGCACATGCAACTACATCAACAAAAGCCTTTATTTAGTCATAAACTTCTTCACATAAATAAAAGCTGGAAAATTAGCAATAATAAAAATGCATGAATGATCATAAAATAAAGATCAAAAAGACATTACGAATTTAAAGCGACATTTATAACGAACTCAAATGAAAATAATAAAACGAATGCCTCATCTGAACTATAACAGAGGAAGTGAGATAAAATGAGATTGATGGATCAGGTCAGGCAGGGCAGTAGGGATGTAGGATGGAGAAAATATAAAGGACATGAGAGACTTCAGAATAAAAACATGTTTTTAAGGAGCGATTTTAAGGATACAGACTCCATCAGCATGCAGTTAAATCCTTGGGAGCTTATGGTTTAAAAAATTAAGCAGTTCTAACCAACTGTTTTAAGTAACTTCAAAATAAATGATTAGATTTTTCACCAGTTCAATCAATTACTCTAATAAATTTTAAGTTACTTTTCTCAGTTGTACTGAACTGTTTCACTTTTATCAATGTAACATACAAGAGAAGAAAAATCAAGACCTCCGAATGGGATGGCGAGCTGGTGCCTGTGTTTGTCAGGTCAGTCACTCTAGTCTTTCCCAGTCACCTTCACTGGAACATCAGGGAAAAACTAGAGCCAGATACATTAGCACTAGTTTTGGCCACTGGTATATCAGATTTATCAACTTATCAACAGGGGTTGTGTCTGTGCTTTCACATTGTTTAAGTGTATTGACTGAGCATGATTAGCTGCCATTTATGGCTCTGGTTCAGGACCCAAGAGCTGGATTGAAGAGCAGCTGGATTAAAGCTGGATCAGTCTGTGAAATGGGGATTACCTGTGCCAGTCAGAAAGCAGTTCTTCAGGTTAAAAACCAAGTATTTGACCTCCTTAATTTTTTTTATAATGTCCTTTTATGTGATTAGAAGCTGTGTTTATCGCCATATATTATCAATTAATGTTGATTTCAAGTAATTAATATCATCTTTGGGATTATTATTAGAACTAGCTATACCTTCAGCAGCAGTCGTTCGGTAGATTTTGTTTTGCACCATTCCAATCACAATCATCATTAAAATGAACAACAATAGAAATTTTATGCAAGATTAGAGACTCATCATTATACTGGCGGGGAAAAAAGAATCTCAGGTGACCCATTTCCATGAGAGGGAGTGGTATAAAGGTAGGAGATGACCGTCGCCACCCAGCAGATGACACATTGCTGCAGAGACTGGTGAGCTGGGATGTTCATTTGTACATTTCAATATGCATTATTTGTCTCTCTCTCACACACATTGATTTTATTTCATTTTCAACATGTTTGTAATTATTAAAATAACTTTTTTGTTCTTTATATCAGCCTCTATTTAAAAAACATTTTGATCATGAAATGTAAATTTTATCTTGCTTCAAAGCAAAATTAACCAAAGTTAATTTATCTGCTATTTTTAAAGAGGACCCGACGTGATTTGAGAGTCTGAACTGTCCGGCGTTCTACAAAAACAGACACTTGCTTTAAAGCTGGCATAATGGTAAGTCAGATTTGCTGCTGAATGAGTTAAAAATATCGATTGGGTTGAGATCTGTATCTGTGCGGACTATTGTATTCACTGTGATATTCAAACACACAGTGTTTTCTGTCACATGGTGCATTACACTGCTAGAAGTTTGCAAAGGAGTCATAAAGACATGCTCATCCTCTCTGCCATGTTGACAACAGTCTCAATGTTTCTTTCTGTTACTGTCCAGATGTCAGTGCTCCTGATTATGCTACTTCCTGTGGCAGTCCTCTCTGCCCCTGCATATCACTTCTCCAAACCTGAGAACTGTGATGAGATCTACCGAAATGGCACCACAGAGAATGGAGTGTACTATATCTATCCTCCAGAGACAGACGAACCTATTGAGGTGTACTGTGAGATGGACTGTCATGATAGAGAGGAAGACAGCCACCGGGGAGGGTGGACGGTGAGTAATATTGCCAACAAAACAAACTTTGTCGCAACTCTGGGTCAATATTATCATCCAGAATCCTTTAAAGACATTTTTGATAAACAAGCTGTTGTTGTTCAATTCAAAATATCAAGTTATAGCTTCAATCACAGTAAAAACATTGAATCAGTAGTGTTCGCTCACCTATACTCACACACAGTGAAAACGCAACACCCATATTCAATAACCAAAAAGAAAAAGTAACCAATTTTTTTCCATTTATTTTTAATACGAATAGAAAAGGCATTTCATCGTCCATAATACTGTAAAGTTTCATCACAATATCTCAACAATTGTGTCTGATATGCCATTGTGAATGCACAGACCCTACACAAACTGTCAGTAGTGAGTGTGTCCTCCCTGTGCTTGCACACATGAGCGTAAACGGCGAGGCATCGATTCACACAAACGTCGCACAGTTGCTTGGGGAATGTTCCTCCACTCTTCCTGTAGTGCTGCTTTCAACTCGGCGACATTGCGTGGTTGACATTGATGCCGGTGCACACGATGACCCAGTTCATCCCACATGTGTTCAATGGGGTTAAGATTGGGTGAGATGGAAGGCCGAGGCAGAACATCGACCCCAACTTATCAGAGAAAGTCTCTGGTGAGGCGTGTAGTATGGGGACCGGTGTTGTTGTGTTGGAACTTGAATGGTAATCGTTGTTATCCATGGTTGTTCAGCAGTGGCTGGAGAACTCATCCACGTATCGCTGTGCCATTAGACCTCCTCGCATCACAACAAGTTCACTCTAAAATCTCACATCAATGGCAGCCCAGACCATGACAGCCCAGACCCCCACCAAACCGATTTCTCTCCCGAACACAACTGTCTTAATGACATTAATCCCATACACTTGTTGTTGGTTGTCAGCAAATAACACGCAGAACCTCGATTTGTCTGAAAAAACCCAACGGTGGAGGAATCAAGTCGGCTGAAGATGATGATGTCGAGCAAACTGTAGTCTGTTGTCTCTGAGACGTTCTGTCATGATGTTGCCTCGATACAGCCTCCGGCACCTGAACCCCGCAGCTCACCAAATCACAATCATGGCATGGATTGGGCATCCGTGGCATCCTGTCGTGTTCTGAGCAGTGTCTGCTGCTGTTTGGAACCGGTTCCTCAGATGTATATGCTGGATGTGTCGGTCCTGATGTGCCGTCATAACCGGAAGTTGTGCTGATCAGGGGCAGTTGTGAACACTTTCTGTCTGTTAGTAGCAATGCTCCAGTCTGTTGATAGTGGACTGACTGACCCTGAACTGGCAGGCAACCTCTTTTTGAGATGTTCCCCATGCAGCATCTCCAAAGCTCGCTCCCTCTGCTGTTCTGTAAGCCGTGGCATCCTGACACTGATGCTGATGCAGATGATCCACTGTGCCTTTCATGCGTCCAATGTTCCAATGTCTTGCTTTGTACTCGCATGTCATTCAAGTGATGAATTCAACCTGCTGTAAATGACATGACTAAGTTGTGTTTTGGAGATGTAATCCTCTAACAGACGCACATACTGGGTTTGAACCCGGACTTGCACAAATTCCAGCTTTTAACCTTCATATTACAATATTTATTCTGTGGTAATTTTTATGGCTTCAAAAAATCAGCGACTATTTCAAAAATTAGGCATTGCATTTTCACTTGTGTTTCGGAATATATTTATGACTGGTTCCTTCCTCACCTTAATCAATGCTCAGATATAAGGTACAACTCAGTTCTAAACAGTTCAATTTGTGCAGCGCTTTTAGATGAAGACCTGTCTAAAGGACACTTTACAGAATGGCAATCGGGCAGATACCTGACCTAAGTCTGCAAAAGAGCTTATGAGGTAGAAAAACTCCCGATAGAAAGAAACATCCTCAAACAATACTGAGAAAAAAAACTGTCCAATGGGAAGAAATCGCTGGAGGGACTCAGCTATAATTGTGGAGCCTGTCCTCCCCTGGCTCGGTACATAAACGTTTATCGGACTTAGTCATACAAGCCTATTAAAGTCCATTTATAGAGATGAATTTGACTATAAGGGTGAGTATTACTCAAGTAGTGAATGTGACTACAAAAATATGAGGTGAAGATGAGTTTACTGGTTTGGGGGGCCTTCAAGGTGTATCTGCAACTTCTGGGTGTGACTAGGCATGAAGGTAATTAAATGTATTAAAAACCAGGACACTAAAGAATGCTCACTGCTTCCTGGCTGATAGTGTCACGCACTTCATGGCCTCTTTATGTTGCTCCCCTCGGGCCGCAGGTATGCGGTGCCATGAGAAAGAACAAATAGACTCAGTAACTCCTTTCTCTCGGTGGCCGCTGGGCTCTTGAATAAGGTTGGGTGATTTATTTCTTCATTTATTTATTTATTAGATTGTTGTGGACTTTTGTATCGAGTCCTGAATTGTTTTGTAACTGTTTCTTCCTGTTGCCGTTGTGGTTCTTTTGACTGTTGGCTGCAAAACTATTTTCCCCATTGGAGATAATAAAGAATACCTTAAACCTTAAACCTTGTAAGGAACAGGTCTGAAGTATTCCTGGAACTCTCCATGTCACAGGCTGAGGTATAGGAGCGACCAGAAAAGAAACAAAGGCTGACCATCAGGCATTGTGGTTTTCAACAGGTAGTAAGATACAAACACTATGTCCCTACTTAATTTTAGATTTAATTCATTTTAGAATTTCTAACCCGGAGTCAGTCAACTGTCCAGTATTGTCATAATCCACAAAAATTTCTTGTTTACACTATGCCACTGAAATGGCCGCAGAGCATCATTCATGATTTTCATGAAAATCAATTGTTGTGTTTTCTTGTCTGGTAGGGGCACAGGCCAATCATATTTATACCCTAAATCGTAGAAGTTTCTTCCCTTTAACTCCATTGTATGCAAACTTTTGCGTCAGTTTGTTTATCTCCACTATTCTTACAGCCAATCACATATCATGTTTGCTTTAGGCTACACCTTTTACGGTTGGGATTTTTTTTTTCTGGAAGAATGCATAACAGGCATAGAAGTTTTACCAAAGTATTTCACAGCTAAAATAAGCATCAGAATTTACTGTTTTTATTTGCAGTTGTGTCATTATTTTGAACATTTTTGCTTTTGTTTGCCTGCTAGAATGAAACACACTCCTGGTCTTTATATTGTAGTAAATTCAATGCTTTACATGATACAAGATGAAAAACAGGCCAAAATGGGCTCTTTTGCACATTTTTGAAATATTGTTCTAGAAGTTGAATTCTTGGAAACTTTCTGTCATGGCTCCTATTCCTAATCAACAAAGAATCTCCAAAATTACAGTCCAAATTCTAATTCTTAATTTTTTAACATTTTTAATAAATATGTAAGCTTATGAAAATAGGCATGAGAAACTGGTCTTTGACGAAAACTGACAGTCTGGCCAAAACGGTGAGGTTCCCCATGCAGTTGGCTCTTGGATGAAAGAGGTTAGTAAGATGGTTTTCACCTCTCAGGTGTTCCAGAGCAGAAAGGATGGCACTGTGAACTTCTACAGACCCTGGAAACATTATAAGGATGGCTTTGGAGATTTAGATGGAGAACACTGGCTGGGTAAGGTACCCTCTCATTAAAATTGACATAATCTTGAGGCCTCTGGCAAGGATATAATGTAAACTCAGTATACGATACGATACGATACGATACACTTTATTGTCCCCATGGGGAAATTTGTCTTGGACTACAAAGTGCTCTGCAGACATTTCTGTCTCAAGGAATGAATTAATACAGCAATAAAAATGTACAATACATGCATATCTATGAAAAATTCAACAACATATTGCACATTACCCATAGTTTAATATGCAGTTAAAACAAGCATAGTAAAAAGGGATACTATTAAAATACACACTTTACATATACTGTACATATATGCACATGCACATACTTACATATAGGCACATGTATACATACACACATGTACACACGGGTATATATACATATATGTCTGTACACACTCATATGTACATGAATGAATGGATGAATTTGTTTTTTTGGTCAATTTCTTCCATTAGAGCAACTGAAAAAGTGCATTGATTGGTCAGTAAAAACGGACCAAAAGGTGTCGGCTGTAGCTACAGCTTATTGTGCCGACCCTCTGTACATAACAGTTATTACATGATGGAAATAAAACACATGGGGAAAAACAAGAAACCAAAAAACAAAACAAAACCCGGACTGGATTAATATTTTTTCATGTGTTTGCAAGTGTCATATAATTGCCCTACAGGTATCAATAATACTGGATTTATACATTTTTTTGAACATATAGATTGAGGAACAGCTTTTTAATTCGTGGTCAAGGTTGTTCCAGTAATTCACTCCCTTTATGGATATACAATGGCTTTTTGTATTTGTTCTTGCGTAGCTTTTTTGAAAGACGCCTCTGAGTTCATGCTGGCTCTCTATATATACTCATATAAACATACACGTGTACCTACACATACACCCAGATACATTTTCACCAATACATACGTACATATACATACATATATTTACATACATACCATTTCACTCAAATATCCATGCTAACACATTCATCATACACATACACATATGTACATACATGCACACATACATGCATGAAACCCCTGACGCTACTCTTGGACAACCCATGCAGCTTAAAAAAAACATTCAAGAGTCTGACTGAGGTTGGAACAAAAGCATCAGGGCTTGAAAATTCAGTATAAATTACTGTCATTGAAGCCTGATCTAGAACTTTCTCAGTCTGTCTTGTTAAAAATACTAGAGTCAGGCCCTCTGCTTTCAGTTCTGGGCTTCACTCCATTTCTGTTGTGCATCTATAGGACTAGAGAAACTCTTCCTTATTACTTGGCAAAAAAAGTATAGCCTGATGGTGGAGATGGAAGATTTTGAGGGAGGAAGTGTCCATGCCAGCTACAAGAACTTCATGATCGGCCCTGAGTCTGACTATTACCGCTTGTATCTTGGCGACTACATAGACGGAGGTGCTGGTGAGCAATGGAGCCGCTGGTGTATACACGTGTGTGAATTTGCTTGCAAGCATGTGTGTTTGTGGGTGTATATTTGCATGAGAGAGAGAGAAAGAAAAATGAGGGAGAGAGAGGTGAAAGGCTGCTTTGGAGACCTTTTGGTTAGATTCTGAATATGTCATTGTAATGTACCTGCACCCCATGGTTCTCATGAGCCTATGATCTTCATT